>CAUYRH010099089.1:0-41627 GCA_963574655.1 Perodicticus potto
TTATCTGATTATTTGGGGTACATAAGAATCTTAGTAAAGATGGGTAGTCACTGAATGCTTCAGCCATTCCCTTTCAAATCAATCATTCCGTCTGCGGTGCTACTTCTGTGTCATCAATCAAGGGGGCTGGGTGGCAGCAACAATGGGGTATATCAATTTATAATTAATAAGATATTAACATATATAAGATACACATAACATAATATATGTTAGTATCTTATCAATAATAAATATAACATCACTACAATAGAATTGTCATCTAATAGTAAAATAATACAATAGAATGTATACAAACTCTGCAATTTTATACCATATCTTTTAAGATAAACAAACTTTATGCATTTAGTTCATTTATGCATGTAGTTTCTGAGGTACCAGGAGGTCTGTAGTTTTTCCTGATAAGACTCCCTGACTCTCGCTCAATGTAAAGCATTCTGTGAACTGTGCCAGGTTAATAAGGAGACACTGACTAGACTAGAAAAGGCCCATAATAAGATATTAACATATATAAGATACACATAACATAATATATGTTAATATCTTACCAATAAGATAAGGGTTAATAATGGGCTAATAATTGTGGGACCATACCCAAGGTCCCACAAAACTTAGGGCAACAGAACTAGAACCAGCTAGTAAGAAATATGTTAAGAGCTATTCCAAAAGCTTTGTTCTAGCTTGCCACTTCCTTTATATTACTGTCTTTTCATTAGTACTCTACCAATTACCTCAGCAGTTTAATAATAACAATGATCACTTGGCATGCAATATTTTTAGTTGTGTAAATGAACTGTATCTCCCAATATATCATAACTTCTTGACACCAGGAAACACAATATTATCTTCTTTTTTACTTTAAACAGTGAACAGAATATTGCCTTTAATATAAATAATGCATGATCAATGAATATTTCTTTAGTTATGCAAGTTTTACAGATAAATCTTAAAGACATCAGCAAAATTTCCCAATTTTGATCATTGTTAATTTATTTGTATTTTTATGACTATCCCTCAGAGTTTAACTATGTTTTCCTTGGATAACATGCTCCCCTTTCCCTTTCATTACTCTATGCTAGATAATATGTCTGACCTGAACAAATGACTGGCCAAAGGAGATCTTTATGAAAGATTGGGAAAAGTAGGCATCGTGGTTGTTGTTTTGAAAAAATTATAGTTTTCAAAATCAATACTCTGTTGATGAACTGGACAAGGACTACTAGTATTTGAAAACTTTGGGATGACTTCATTCACTTGATGTTTCTGAGAACTTCACGTGGCATACAGGTATTTTTAACTCACTTATATGACTGTATTCATTTAAAAATTCACTTTTTTTTCTTTTGCATAAACATTAAATGCGCCTTTCAATCTATATTGTGTATCTTCTGCTTTTACAAAGGCAATTGTCAGTGTGCAGAAAGACAGATAAGCCAGACAGTTTTTTTTTTCAAAGAAAGAAGTGACAGTCTTTTGTTCTTGAATGTCTTTTTCATTTATGAGATATTTTCTGATGTGTCTATCAGAGCTGGTTAGCATTACAGTGCTCAATATTTCAAATATGCCTGAATTCCTCATTCCTGATGACCTTTTTGACATGCCAATTAAGTGGCTTAAAGGGAAGGCTCTCAACCTCTTCATCGCCCTAGTGGCTGATATTCATAAATATATGGAAACACAAATTCAAGTAAAAAATGAGCACTTGTGCATTGAATTTAAGGAGAAGTTAATATGAGTGAGATTTAATTGCTTTCAATTGAGACCTAAACGTTAATTAGAAAACTTGTAAAATTTTAACAATAATACAATAGTTGCCTGAAATGTGGATATTATCCACCTCCAAATTCACCGGCATTTTAACTTTTTTTTAAACTTTAAGTACTATACATAGAGGAAGCAAGAGTTAATTTTCCTGCCCTTTATTTGATCAGTAGAATATTTTTTTCTGTTTCTAACATTTTTTTTTCTTATGGTTAGTGTACCAATAGATACATAAATGCAAACAGGTATTTATATTTACCTTTCCTCATTTTGAAAAACTATGGTCCATCAAAGTGATGGAAGAATACATAGTCCTTTATATTTTTTAAATTTTTCCTTTTGATCCACATTTGACCTTTCAATTTTTGGTAGTTTCATTACTGGGTCTAAATTTTGCTTACTAGTTCTATGTTTTCAACCAGACACACATCAAAAAACCATAGGAAGTAATTTTCATCCTCTGGCTGTGATGTAGACTCTGGTTCTTTTGGGGTTGCATGTCTTGGAATATTCATATTTGCAGTGATTTCATTATCTCTCATTTCTAGGAAATTACATATAATTCTAGTGTTACTTTGCACTGTGTGTGATGTGCCTTCCCATTAGCTCATTTCCTGCTACCATGAAGGATAAAGTGCTAATTCTCTTCTTTTAGAATAAAATTCACACATCTCAATTTGGATTAAGCACTTAATTTGGATTAACTCTATGCACATTTGTTTTACTATGACAAAGTATTTCAAATATTTATAATAATACTAATGATTATACAGTGAAGCAGAATTAACCCTGGGTAGATTTTGAAGATTTGGATCATGTCTTAGTATATTATTTTTTCCCCTAATTTGGATCATGTCTTAGTATATTATTTTTTCCCCTAAGTACTTATTTTATTTTCAACAATCAATGATCATACGTGACCTGCAATATCACCCATCTACCTTGCAAATGCATTCATGGTTCAAAACCACCCTCAATATAATGAAACTAGTCAGAACATCTACATGTTGAATCTACAGTTCTCACTACAAATAAATGAAAGTATGTATGTGGTGTCTTCTGTAAATTGTATAAAAATAACATATCAGAGTTTGAGAATTCTTAATTTGATTACAATTTCCCACATTTATCTGCTTGTATTTGAAAAACTAATTGACACGTGACTAATGAACTCTACCCTTCATTATTACATATTACTTTAATAAGAGTAGTAAAGCCAAATGGCTGAAAGCCATTACAATGTGCTTTTCATAACCCTATTTTAAATGTATAAATGACTAAAGGTGAATGTCACGTAAATCTGTGTAAGCAATTGTTGAGAAATAGCATATAAAATTGATTATTTACTTTATGAATATTTGAATATCACCTTGGATTTCAGTCTCAAAAATTATTTATTAAATTTATTTTTTATATATATTTAAGGCATACAAAATAATGTTTTGATACAGACACACACACACACATATATATAACACATACACACACATATCAAAATGATTACTAAATTAAAACAAATAGCTTTAAAGAGAAGGGGCAGTCACAAATAGCAAGAAGATCTAAAAGGTTCTTGCTCATATAGTTTCTTTTTGTGTGTGGCATAAGCCATATAGTTCCTTTTTGTGTATGGCAAAGGTACTTAAAACCTATTTTCTTGCAAAATTTTCAGCATCTAGCACCCTGTTGTTAACTATAGTCTTTATCCTGTAGATAGCTTTCTATGCTTATTTATCCTATGTAACTGAAACTTGCACCCTTTGACCACCAATGGGAGAATAGCACTTTAGACAAAGCAATAAAATAGCCTACAATTGTTTTCCTGCTAAAATTATTTCTTTTTTTAAACTTAAAAAAAATATAGTGAAAAAATATTTTATATGCTACTTGTTTAAATGGATCATCATAAACAATTCCTAATTTTCACACTACTATGAATGAAAATGAGTGCACCATTTTGCAAGAAACATTCTGCATTCTCAAGACATCTAATTTTCCATGCTATATAAAATTGTTTGAAACTTTCCACACTATGGTACCTTTCTTTGTAATGTTGTTTAGAAAGAATGAAGGTAAGCCCATAGAACATTGGACTCCACATATATCTTATCTCTTTTTTAACTTAGATAATACATGGATTATAAAAAGACATTGTTTGGAAGGCTGATTACTGAGTATAGTTATAAAGTCTGCCCTTTGATTAATGAATAGATAGAGCTTTTTAGGTCTTCTTGCTATTTGTGACTGCCCCTTCTCTTTAAAGCTGGTTGACACATTTGTTCAATTATAGCCACCTTGTTTCTAATTGCTGTGTGCCATATTGATTGATTGTAGTTAATTACTAGTAGACAGCAACAATGTTTCATTGCTTCAAGGCAGTAGTTGGTTTATATTTATTTGATTTCTTCTGTCCACCATAAAGCAACTGATTGGAGATTCCGTTATTATCCTGGGCCACCCTCTATCTAACTCAATGATCTGTGATTGAATAAGTATCACTTTAAAGTTAGTGAACTGGCCGTGATCTAAAGTTAAGTACTTTAGAACTTATACTTTCAAAGGTAACTGTGAAATGGACAGTTAGCATATCTTTGTTGAATGGATAAATCCTATTCTGAGAAGAGTGCATTGTGAGTCTTCATGTTGAGTTTCTTACTATTCTTATGTAGGTTCTAGCTGGAGCTCAGCAGTCCTTGCACATCTGTGGGGGAAAACTGGATGGATGAAGGATTATTATGCTACATGAATACAGGACTAAGTCATATAGATAACATGTAATCTTAGGTCCTTGTGACTTGAGCTGCAATGTTTGTTTCATGATTTTGTAGCTGCTTTTGTTTCTGAGAGCTTCTAAGCCTCATTTATGACATATGTTGTTGTAGGAATTATTAAAAGATTCATTGAAACTGTAAATGAAATAGAATTCTTAATAACACTTATTTTCTTACTTTTCTTCACCAGCTATCTGATAATGGTTTATTTAAATAATTGCAAGACAGAAATTTACTACTGAAATTCAGTATCTAAAGCAAAGTTATAGTGTTATCACAAATGTGATTTAGAAATATATCATAATGCCTTCTTTCTTTTTTTTTATTGTTGGGGATTCATTGAGGGTACACAGAACCAGGTTACAATGATTGCTTTTGTTAGATAAGTACCCTCTTATAATTGTGTCCCACCCCCAAAAGGCATCAAAGACAATTATAGCTCTTTAAAGGGCAAGAGGCCACTACTATTCATTTTAAAGAACACAAATTATTCAATATATTAGGAAGTTATTCCACATTGCTTACACACATATGGACTCCTACTCTGGCTGAAATGTAGCTTTATAATTTTAAAAGAAGAAAATTTGAAATTAGGATGAACAATAAAATCAAATGCCTTTGGGCCACGGGAAGATACACTCAACTTTAAGCAGGGAATCTAAATCCCCAAGCACTTGACAAGCATATATTATCCAAAGAAAGTATTAAGTATTAAAACCCTGAAAACTATAATTAAAAATAGGCCTTCTATATCAGTATGTACAATTAGTACGCTATCACTGGAGTTGTTTATTGGGAGAAACAAGGTAGAGGAAGTGGTTTTGGAATATAACTTGATCATCAATGAGAATACTGAGTTATAGGGAAAGTACTAATTTCCTTTCATTTTATTTTCATTTTATTTGATAAGGGTCTTCAACATTAACAAATGTCTACTGGATATTTAGTAAATTTCACATGTACCCTTGTAAAATGCTACTAAATGTCCAATATAATTGTCTTAACACAATAACTAAGAGAATGCTGTGAAGACTATGTTAACCAGTTTGATGAAAATATTTCAAACTGTATATAAAACCAGCACATTGTACCCCATGATTGTATTTTGTACACAGCTATGATTTAATTTAAAAAGTCTACCGAATAAATATAGTTATTCTCTTATTCATGTTCTAAAACATAAGATCATCATTAGCTTTTGGTAATCACTAAAGTCAGGAAGCATATATAGCAAAATTATTACTTTTAGATTAAGGCATCATCTTATAGAAAAAGGTTGCCTTTAATTCTCTTTTAGATGTAGATTTTCATAATGTATTCATCTTAACTATTTGAGAACATAAAGCATCAACTATCCACATATTAGCTTAAACAAAGTATGAATAAATGGAAAAATTGGGGAATGGGAGCAGAAATGGATTCTATTACCTTTGGGTTCAACTCCTGGTTCTGTCCCTGATTGGCTAATTTCGGAAATGCTTGCAATAACTCAAAAGCCTTAAAATATTTCTGGATTAGAATGACAAATAAAATGTATTTTGCTTATTAGATATTAAGCAAGGCTTATTTCCTTATTATTTTACAAGGTAAGGAGACTCATAGTTGTAATTCTAGTTAGGAGGTTTGTTTGATGGGCCATTACAGAAAAATTACAGGCTTGAACAAATAATATATATTTCAGAGACAAAAATTTCAAAAACCATTGAAAGATTTTTAGGCATAGAATTGATGTACCTTGATGGCTGATTGGCTGTTGCATAAAAACAAGAACACAGAATGAAAAGGAAGAGCAGGATTTTGAACGTTTGTGACTTTAAGAACAGTGGGTTTAGATTAGTACAAATGAAAAACACGTTGGAATAAATAATGGTAATTAAAGTTTGGAAATTATAGTTAACAATGCTATTTGAAACTGTCCCAGAATTTGACTTTTCTAACACTCAATGATAGAAGCTACCAGTAGTGAGATCAAAATCAAATAAAACAGCACAAATGGAAGTTAAAGAAAAGTGAATATTCCAGCAGAAGTGCCCAAACATTTTTTTTTCCTCTACTGCACATTGGAAGAATAAGAGATGTCTTGAGCCACATATCAAATACACAAACAGTAATGAAAGCTGATTAACCCTAAAAAAGGTCCATGGATCATTTTTGTGATATTCCATCCTATAAATAACCAAAACTCCTCACAATATAAGCACACAACCTGCGGGCCAAGGTTAGACGCCCTTGAATGTCTTATATTTTTTAACTTTGGATGTGGTAGTAGAAGATTCTTGAGCAGAAGAGAAGCTGAGTAGTCCACTTTTGGCACCAAGAGTGAAGTTCATAGTACTCTAAGAATCTTTATTAATATTCCCAAATCTGAGGAAGGGCACAGCATTTGTTTTTCCACTTTGGGTTAAGAATTATTGGGAAGAGCTGCTGGGAATAAGTAGGTAGGATGGAGAAAACAATTGAAGGAAATGATTCTGACTGAACAAAATAAATCCTCCAGGGCTATTTTTAAATAGGGTAAATAATTGGGATCAAATAAAAATTGGTCTTCTTTCTCTGTCCTTGATACTTGTGGCAATGAAATTTGGTATAGATATTTTTAAATCTCTCAGAAGAAAATTCATAGCCCATTTATTCTAAAACAGACTGCAATTTAATGTACTCAGCTAAGATTTTCACCTCCTCTCATCATCCGTTTCAGGACATACTCAGCTCTCAAACTATAGCTCAGAGGAGAAAACAAATGTTCTCAGATACAGTGGGAAGGGTGACAAGAATTCTCACACAGTCATCAAAGCAAATTTCAGTGTCAGACAGAATTTAAAATTTATAGTTAGAACAAGAAAGAAAAGATAACCACTAAAAATCAAATAGCTGTCACAGTGGAAAGGTTTGAGATGATCATAGCTGTTGCAAATAACATTTAAAATAAAACATTTAGAGCAAACAAAGGGATATTGTATTTCTAGAATGCAGAGATCCAATATGGAAAATAAAATTTATTTCCTTAGAGGGAAGAAAAAACAATCTGAATATCAAACAAACTCTCCTATGTTCAGAGGAATTTAACAAAACTGAGCCATACTCCAGTGCAGAAATAGTTTTTCAAAGATGGAAGACATTTTTTTTTAAAAAGAAATAGAGATTATTTAGTAATCTAGGAAAAAAAGCAAACTGCTGTGCAGTCGAAAATTATCAGTAGACAGGTCTCAAATATCTTTAAAAATCCACAAAAATCAAGAATGAAGGTCAGAAGATAATGTAGCAATGTCTGTAGTCTTAGGGAGAGAGTGACTTGAGAAGTTTGGAAGCAGCATATATGATACTCAGAAAAAGAATCCACTGAAATACCTGCTCAAACAAGCACAAAGAAGTTCCCTTAAGATATTTTGGTGTAGATGCTTATAAGGCATTTGGGAACATAAAGTGCAGCCAAGTTTTGAGAAACACATTTGATAAATTTAAATCGATAAATAGAATGGAGGGAGTAGACATTGTTTCTCTAAGTAACAGCAAATGACCCTATGAATTTTGAAGACAAAAATCTGAAGCCATACTCGCATTTAAGAAGCAGATGATGGCTTGGTGCCTCAAGCGGCTAAGGCGCCAGCCACAAACACCAGACCTGGCAGGTTTGTATACAGCCCAGGCCTGCCAAACAACAATGACAACTGAAACCAAAAAATAGTCATGCATTGTGGCAGGTACCTGTAGTCCCAGTACTGGGGAGGCTGAGGCAAGAGAATGGCTTGAGGTCAAGAGTTGGAGGTTGCTGGGAGCTGTGATGCCATTGCACTCTACCCAGGGCAACAGCTTAAGACTCTGTCTCAAAAAAAAAAAAAAAAGCAGATGATGAAATCAGAAAATACCAGATATGTCGCTTATCTCTTTTAACTTGCAGATGGGCTGAAAAATCATGAATAGAAAAAGGCAGAGATCAAAATTTCTTTTTCTGATTGTAGTTTATTTCCCACATAAAGAGAATATATTTCTTCTTTATTAATTAATGATATTTTATTGATGATTAGCTTAATCTATTGAAGTTCAATGGGTCTATTTCCCTCTCTGCTGATGTTTTACTGTTGACTAGCCATCTTAATTTGCCAGCTAACATTTCTTGCTGGCTGTCATTATTTGCTAAAATAAATATTAGAATCTTAAATTTAACCCACAGACCTTCTATAGATTTCTGGTTCACCACTTTGGGATTCCGGTCTCTGGAATTTTATCCTATCCCATCATTCTGGGTGCTCAGCAAATTCATTCAGCTCTCTTTCAGGCTGGCTCACAGCAGAAATTTGACAGAGGACAAGGAAGGATTGATTTCTCCATTATTTTTCCCCAAAGGAAATATAATTGGTATTTTCATTGAACACATTATAAGCATAAAGAATAAGAAATATAATATGTTTTATATAAATTTAGTTTGTATATTATATGTCATCTTATTTCTTCTCTCTCCTCTCTCTTTTCTCTCTCTCATTTTTGGCACATATGTGTTTAGGAAATAAAATGAGAACTTCATTAATTTACTTACTAAAGAATATAAGCCCTAAATTATCAAAGATTTTCAATATTCAGTAATCTACTCAAATGCCTCCAAATACTAGTGGCATAAGTGTAATCTATTTCCTAAGGTAGTGGACCCAGAGTATGTGAATTTACCCCAATGAACACTTAAAGTAGTAGTTCTCTGTGGGTGTGTAGATGTGTGAATTAACATTACAATGCAACAGCATTTTAAAGTACCAAACAAAAGTCTTTGTCAATGTAGCTGTAAATTTTATATCTTTTTCTTTTTTTTAATTAAATCATAGCTGTGTACATTAATGCAATCACGGGGCACAATGTGCTGGTTTCACATATAATCTGAAATAGTTTCATCAAACTGTTTAACATAGCTTTCATGTCATTTTCTTAGGTATTGGGTTTTAGACATTTATATTCTACATTTAGTAAGTTTCACCTGTACCCTTCTAAGATGCACTGTATGTGCAGTCCCACCAATTACTCTCCCTCCACCCATCCTCTCCCCTCCCCTCTACTGTCTTGCCCCTTTCCCCATTGTACTATAATTGGATTATAGCTTTCATATGAAAGCTATAGATTGGTTTCATATTAGGGCTGGGTAAATTGGATACTTTTTCTTCCATTCTTAAGATACTTTGCTAAGAAGAATATGTTCCAGCTCCATCCATGTAAACATGAAGGAGATAAAGTCTCCATCTTGCTTTAGGGCTGCATAATATTCCATGGTGTACATAGATCACAATTTATTAATCCATTTGTGGGTCGATGGGCACTTGGCTTCTTCCATGACTTAGCAATTATTAATTGTGTTGCAATAAACATTCTGATACAAATATCTTTATCTTCATTATCATTTTTTTTGTAATTTCCTTCTTAATCTCGTCTATGACCCATTTATCATTTAGCATAAGGTTATTTAGTTTCCATGTTTTTGTATGAGTATGCATATTCTTGTGTTACTGAGTTCCACTTTTATTCCATGACGGTCAGAGAAGATGCAAGAAATAATTTCTATTCTTTTAAATTTGTTGAGGTTAGATTTGTGAGCTAAGATGTGATCTATTTTGGAGTATGTTCCATGGGCTGATGACATGAATGTGTATTCAGTTTTGTTAGGATGAAATGTTCTGTATAGGTCTGTTAAATACAAATTTTGAAGGGTTAAGTTTAAGTCTAAGATTTCTTTGCTTAGCTTCTTATTGGAGAATCTGTCCAACACTGTTAAAGGGGTGTTAAAATCTCTGAGTACTATGGAGCTGGTGGAAATCAAAGTTGCTCATGCCTGTTAGAGTTTCTCTTATAAATTGAGGGGCTATTTGGTTGGGTGCATAAATATTAATAATTGAAATCTCATCATATTGAGTATTGCCCTTAACAAATATGAAGCATCCATCCTTATCTTTCCTCACTTTTGTTGGTCTAAAACCTATTGTATCTGAATACAAAATTGCAACACCTGCTTTTTTTCTGATTTCCATTTGTCTGGAATATAGATGACCATCCCTTCACCCTGAGTCTGTATTTATCTTTTAAGGTAAGATGAGATTCTTGTATATAGCAGATATCTGGCCTAAGTTTTTGTATCCACTCAGCCAGCCTGTGCCTCTTTAGAGGACAATTTAAACCATTCACATTAATCAAAAATATTGATAGGCCTGGGAGAATTTTGGGTATCAAGTTTATTTAGATACCAGTGGACATTTTTGATGCTTTCACCATTGTGGGAGATGGAATTTGACCAAAAGTTTCAAAGTCAGTTTAATTTTGTGGTGGAGAATTGTGCTGGTCATTATGGAGGATAGGTCTGAGGATATCCTGGAGAGCTGGTTTAGTTATAGCAAATTTCTTCAACATGTGAATGTTGTTGAAGTATTTAATTTCTCCATCAGAAACTCAGTTTGCTGAATACAGGATCCTGGGTTGAAAGTTATTTTGTTTTAGGAGATTAAAAATTGATGAACACCCTCTTCTAGCTTGCAAGGTTTGAGCAGAGAGATCTGCAGTCATTCTAATATTATTCCCCTTGTAGGTAATGGATTTGCATCTGGCTGCTTTTAGAATCTTCTCCTTCATATTAACTTTAGTGATGTTAACTATAATGTGCCTGGGGGATGTCTTATTCGGGTTGAGTCATGTTGGGGTTGTGAAACTGTCTCCTATCAGAATTTCAGAATCTCTTGACATGTCTGGAAAGTTCTCTTTCACAATCTCATGAAGAAGAGCCTCTATGCCTTGCGAAGCTACTCCATTGCCTTCAGAGATCTTTATAAGGTGAATATTGGTTTTCTCAGAATCACCCCAGAGTTTCCTGAGAGAGTGATCCATTGTTGCTCTCCACTTCTTTTCCGCTTTGAGCATTTGAGAGCATTCAAAAGCTTTGTCTTCGATGTTGAGATGCTTTCTTCTGCTTGCACCATTCTAGTACTGAGGGATTCTACTGTATTTCTCCTATCTTGGAGGGCTCTATTTTCTTTTTTCAATGTATCTAAATCTTTGTTGATTTTGTCTTTGAATTCATTGAATTATTGAGTCATCTTTTGAATAATTCCTAGAATTTCTGACTCCAACTTACTTCCATTCTGCTGATCTCATTTGCCATCCAAATTCTAAATTTGATATCTGACATTTTAGCCCTTTTTTTTTGTGAATGGGATCCTCTGGTTTGGCTGTTTTGTCATTCCTTGGGGGGGAGGGTGAACTTTCTGATTATTCATGTTGCCAGAGTTTTTCCATTGATTCTGCCTCATGATTTTTCACTGTCTAGCTAGATGAACAGGTAAGGTGAAATTGGTTTGGAGACTTCTGGTGTTGTGGTTTACAAGCCCTTCACTAAGGAACTTGGGCTGGTGACTGCAGCTTTTCCTTTACAATTTTGCAAAGGACCTGTACAGTATCACAGTCTGTGACTCTAGGGGCCTGATTGGTGTAGCAGGGGTAGGAGTCTCTGTCTTGTGTTTAGTTGATCTCTGTCTAATCTTAGTGAATCAGTGACTCAGGGTTGCATTCTCTGCATTGGAGAAATACAAGTAACTAAGACATCCCATTCCCCACAGGTAGTACCTGGAAGAGGATATTCAAACCTTCCCACTACAACAAAACCAGGGTATCACCTTTGATGGTCCTCGGGTGATTTGTCCAGTTCAAGAGTTCCAAACCAATTGTCCCAAACAGTACCCACTCTTTAGCTGGAGAGTTCAAAATGTCTCCAGCAACTAGATATTAGGAGTCTACTGGTAGCTCAAGTGTGTCTTGAGCACCTGTGATGCTCCAAGGAGTCAGATAAGCCCATCCAGTGGAAGGTTTGGAGCAAGAGGGCTGATGGATGTCTCCCCACTTTGCTCACCTTTTTCCACCGGACTCTGGTAACCCCAGTCTCTGGTAGCCCCACCAGCAGTCTCTGTTAACCCAGTCTCTGTGGCCCAGTTCTGTCCAATAAGCAAATGTGCCAGGACTATGTGACAGAATCAAAGTAAGGTCACTGCCTCCTCCTCGAATTTACCTCCCTCTGCCACCATCCAGCAGGGGAAGCTGAAGTCTGCTTGCCTCAGGCGCTCAAAGGCAGCTAGAGAAATTTCTACCTGAGCTTAGTCTAAACTTGAGTATATCCTGAGAGCAAAAGAATTTCTCCCTCAGCCACCACACCTTTATTGCCACTTTTCTGTAACTGTGGTACCCCTATATGGTGAGATCTGGTTCCCTCTGGCTGACCACAGAGTTGGGGAAATGACTCTCCCTAATTAGACTCCAACTAGATCACTCTATTAATGCTGGTGTGAGGTGGGAAGTGTCTCCACTTGGGTTTGTGCACCTCAGCAGTTCCTGGGTTTCCACCCATAGTGCAGATACCCAAGTCTCCTCCCGCTGTTGAGATTCACTTTCTCAGGGCCAGATAAGTCACCCTTCCCTCTATGTCTTTCTGTACTGTTACAGGATTCACAGATACAGCTCAGCTGCACTGCGTCCACCTATGCAATGCCCAGTCCTAGCCAAGAAGTTCAGACATTCTGGTCTCTGCAGGGGTTGGGATTCAACACTGCCAGGCCAGGGGGTAAGGGTAAACTGGAAGTTCAAGGTGGCAAGGAAAATATTTTTTAAACTTCCTGCCAGACAAGGGAATTCCTGGGCTCACGGTAGGGGCTCTCGGGAGAAGGAGTCCCATCTTCCAGCAATTCCCTCCAGTGGGGTAAGGAAGGAGAGTCTTAGTTCATTGCTCACAAGTAAAGATCCCACAGCAAGCTAGCAACTTTCTTAAGAGAGGGGACAGCCACACATCCTCTTGGGGATGGGATCTGTACCTGAAATTTGTTTCCTTGGAGTTGAAGCTTGCCTCGGCAGGGAAGATGTGAAGTTTTCTATGTCTTCTCTCAGGTTGGCTCCCCTCCTTCATCTTTGTTGTGTTCTTTCTGACCGTTATCTCTCCCTCTGGACTGGAGCTTCCTTTGAAAGCTGGCTCCAGTCAACCATCCCCTATTCCTCCTTGTTCTTGTTGAACGTGTAAATTGGAGTTAGGGAAAGTAGCCAACCCAAGGATTTAGCACAACACAAAGCACATTGAAACCAAACGAGCAAATAAACAGACAAAAAAGCTCCCAGACACACAAGTTCACAGATGTACAGACTATCAGAAACAGCTAGACATACAGACAAAAAACAACTACGACAGAAATGATGTGAATCAAAAAGAATTAAAAAATAAAAAAACATAAAAATAAAAACTCTAAAAATCTGATCTAATCTGATGTAAAATTTTATGTAACCATAAAAAGGGAAGAAGAGGACGAGAAGAAAAAGAAAAGAAATTAATAACATATATTATTATTTAAAAAAGAAAAAAAATTAGAAGAAAATTAACAATAACTCCAACAGGAAAAGAAGAAAAAAAAAGCACTAACCACCAAAGTATTCATATATATATATATATGTAAAAAAATACAACTATAGGAAGGACATAGAGGTCAACTTTAATAGGAATATATTTATATTGCAATACACTTTCTGGACACCAGGCGGTGGTGTGAGTGGTACCCAGGCTTATACCTGGTTCATGTTTTACTTTGTTACCATGGTTACCACTGTATCTGGCCTATAGAAGGAGGTGCCTATTGTGGCCATTTCTGAAATTTCAAAAAAGGTCTGTTTTCCAACTGGCTGCTCAACCTTGGTTGACCTGTTCAAGACAGAACCCCTATGTGACCTCCAGACTCTGCACAGGAGACCACGCTGCACCAGATTCTCCACTCAGCACTCAGTTTCGCCATGAACTGGAAGTTGCAATCTTTCATGGGAGATGGGTTGGTGGCTGCTGGCGCCCACCTTTCAGCAGCAGCTCAGATATTTCTCCTTCAGTGGCTCAAGATTATGCTTTTGAGTCTTGCAATCTGTCCAATTGCTGCACACTTGGAACTGCCAGTCTACACCAATATTCCCCACCCCAGAATGATCAAATCCATTCATTCACCCCTGCTGTTTTGGAAAACGGAGTTCATGTTGGGTCGCCATTTCCAAATGTGTATGTTCCTGGGTGAGATCCTTTCCCCCTAGTTTTCTATGGTCCTGTCTTGCCCCCTGCTGCTATGAATGGTACCCCCTGTGGTCTCAAAATTCCTCTTAGGAGTCCACACTTCACTGATCTTTCTAAAAAATGCCTACTTTACCCACAAAGTGGGAACTGCAGTCCTCCATGGGGGAGGAGCTGGTTGTTGCTGCCACTGGTGCCCCTTCAACAGTGGCACAAAAATTTCTCTAGCAGATTCCATGGCTCTGGGTTAGATTTTAAGTTCAGGAATCCAGCCTCTCATTATACACCTCTTGTTGCCTGTCCACACCAACTTTCCCAGTGGGGGAAGATCCAGCCAGCCTCTCTCTCACCTGAAGGTTTGGGAGAGTTGCGCTAGACATCCATCCCATGGGCCATCATGTTCCGCCTCTAATTTTATACCTTATGATTTTTATGATTTTGAGGGGGAGCAGTATCCAAGATTTCATTCTTTTATTCATATTTATTAAAAGACACATTTTGGATATGATTGTTAGAATGACATTAGGTATGCGAGGTGTCTCAAAGGTCATCCATAACATCTCTACACATAGGCAAAATGTAGCTATTTTATTTACAAAATAGTAATTATAAAGTTTTACAAAGAGATGACCAATACACATAGACTATTTTGTAAATATTTTGTAGAATTTTGTAATGAAGATTTTATAAATAAAGATCCATTTAGCTACAGTTTTTTATTTTTCCTATATATGGTGACTTTTGGGGCAACCTTTGGGAGATCTTGTATATTTACATATTTGAAAGCAATATTTATATTTGAATTTTCATAAACATATTTTGGCTGCTGATATATCAACATTGGTAATTTTTATTTTCTTGCTTCATATAATAATGATCTATTTAATTATTTACCTTTTACCACAAACTGTAATATCCATATGTAGCTTCTTAAACCAGGATACAGTTTATAACAAAATGTACATGCAAAAATTTTAAATGTAAACTTTCACAAAGAGTAGAATTCACATATCTTTTATTTCATATTTTTTCTGTGACAGAATCTCACTGGGTAGAGTGTCCCGGCCTGCTAGCTCAAAACAACCTCAAAATTTTCAGCTCAAGCAATTATATAGCCTCAGCTTCTTGAGTAGCTGGGACTATAGACACACACCATAACACTAGGCTGGGTTTATTTTTTTGTTTGTTTGTTTTTGTCTCTGTTTTTCCTATTTTTAATAGAGATGGAGTCTTGTTCTCAATCAGTCTGGTCTGGAACTCATGAGCTCAGGTGAACCACTGCCTCGGCCTCTCAGACTGTTAGAATTACAGGCGTGAGCCACTGCTTTGGCCCACATTATCTTTTTAAGAGGAGAAAGTTGTTGGTTTTCTTTTGTTGTTGTTTGTTTGTTTGTTTTGGTTTTTCGAGACAGAGTCTCACAGTGCTGTCCTAGGTAGAGTGTTGTGGAGTCATAGCTCACACCAACCTCAAACTCTTGGGTTCAAAGCAATCCTCTTGATTCAGCTTCCCTAGTAGCTGGAACTGTAGGTGCCTTCCATGACACCTGTTATTTTAGACAGGGTCTTGCTCTTGCTCAGGCTGGTTTCAAACTCCTGAACTTAAGCAATCCACCTGCCTTGGCCTCAAAGTTGCTGATTTTTGAAGGAGAAATGTAGAAAGC
Organism: Perodicticus potto; assembly: GCA_963574655.1. NCBI lineage: Eukaryota > Metazoa > Chordata > Mammalia > Primates > Lorisidae > Perodicticus > Perodicticus potto. The sequence goes on from CAUYRH010099089.1 coordinate 16,233, forward strand.
AGAGGCAGTCAAGGGACCACATACAATGAAAAGTATCCATGTTCAATAATAGAACCTTTAGTTTTTACCTCAGTGTTTCTTTTTACTTTTTAAAAAAAATATTTTCCATTTACGTAGGAAAATACTCTGACCAGGCCATTCTTTGAACATGACAGATCAAAACAAAAGTAGAGTCCTCTATTACTATTACTGAAGTTAGAAAAGGGAAGAAACATTGTCTATATCACAAATATAACCAAATACCTTTTCCTAGAAGAACAGCTAGTACCTATGTATTTTGGAAGTCAAATAAAATGTGGAGAAAAATCTCTAAATTTAAAATATTTTATTCGGGAACCAAGAATTTCAGTTTGGGGTATATACTGTAGATTCTATGGTCTTCAGCGTGTCCAAAGAACAAAGAGAGGGTTAAAGGTTTTTATGAAAAGGAGAAATGTCACGTATCAATTACAAGAAAGTTCATTAGCACTAGTAATGTTTTAGGGAGGTGGCAAATTGTGATAGGTAAATGATTTCTATGAGTAAAACTAGTTATGGAGTAGCAGCAAGTTGTTTCTGAAGCTATTATATAAATCTGTTTTCAAGTTACAGTGGGCAGTTTCAGCAGCCAGGCATGCAGAGAATTATTAAATTCATTGTTAGTAATATTCTGGTACCCTGAGTAGTTTCCCTGCAGTGTCTTGACTTTGTTTGAGTTGGGTAAAACAAGAATGATCCAATCATACAACCAATTTTCACAGCATTTATTATAGCTTTAGCTCCACTATACTTTCTCCCACAATTTCAATAAGATTTAGTAAGATAGCCAAGTATAAAACTACTTCTGATTTCTGATTATCTCCAATTCAGAGTAAAGCATCATTTCTTTGAACTCTCTCCAAAAATTGCCTAGAGTAAGGCCAGATTATGTAAGTATTTTTGAACACTTCTGAGACGATCTCTGGTTCTCATTAATATATGTTCTCCCTCTATGTAACAAGCTAATAAATCCATTATTTTGCAATTGCAGGTCTGTGTCTAGTAGTCTTTGGCTACAGATCATTGATAACCTCTTTTGGAAAAGTTTTCATTTTTTTTTAAGAACTATCATATTTAAAAATGAGATTTCTTATAATTCTCCCTCTTAGATATTTTTAAAAATTTAAATTTTCATATGAAATGTTCCAAAACCATGTTGGTCGGGCTTCCTTCACAAGTCAAATGATGTTAAGACGGATTCTCTTGCTGCCACTCTGTCTTCTCCCATGCCCTTTTGCACTGGTATGTATGCTAGTTTAGAAACCTGTTACTGTCATTATAAAACTGTCGATTGATAGTAAGTTAAAGTATATCCTGGGACTCAGAAATTTTGCTCCCACATACAGTATCAACAGAAGTACATGTATTTATATGTATGCCAGACTATATGTAAAATAATGTCCAGAGCACTATTTAAAATATTCCAAATTGTTTGCTAGCCTGATCAGAGTAGATAGACCTACTTTGATAAAAATATGACAATGTGAAGGCTATTTTTTTGCATCATCATCATCATTGTTATTGTTATTGTTCAATATTTCATTGCACTTATTGTCTGATTTCTTTCCAAATGTATTTCTCTTCGTTCATTCTTTAGGAGGTTTTTGTTTCTAGTCCTTATCTTAAACATTGTTATTGTTATTAGATTTTGAGCCTTTTTAATTTTGTGAAGGCAAAAAGTGGAAACCAAATAAACACATGTATATGTATAGAGAAACTAAATAAATAAAAAAAGAAAGTCAGAGGGATGACAGGGATGATTTGTGGAGACTAACAGTGTACCCCTAACTTACAACAAAATCAATTATTCAGCCTTCAGTGGAGCAAACCATGAATGGCCATAATGGATTGGCCATAGCAACAGGCATCCACCAATCTGTCTGGAAAAGTCTGTTCTTCAAATTACCTTAAGCACAAAGTCAAATCATAAAAAAAAATTTGATTTTACCTGAAAATTAAAGAAAAAATAAAAAAATACTCCAAAGCCAAATGATGACTACCAATATTTGAATTAATTAAGTGTCCATCAATGATTTAAAAAGTGATCTATTCAGTCAAAGCACAGCAGTGAATATTCACAAAATTCTGCTACAAAAGCTAGATCAATGTATCTTCCAAACGTAATAAACATTAAGAGAAAGAAACAAAGATACTCTATATGCCATAATTTAAATAGTATTTCTTAAAAGTATAAAGAGCAAAACTAGTCTCTGGTAGTAGAATTTAGAGAAGTAAATACATTTAGGGGAACAGAATGAGAAGAGGGCATTTGGGTGCTTTCTGAATACTTGGGGATGTCTGATATATCTATCTGAGTAATGCTTACCAGGTGTGCTTGCAGGGTAAAAATTCATTAGTCTGTAAATGTAAAATTTCTGCACTTTTAAATTATATTTTTATATAAAAAGGTTATTGTAAAAATAAACTGGCATAACATTATCAGTAAATCACTTATTTTAATGTGTCTTAGTAAAATGTTTTATAAAGTAAGATATTATACTCTGACCCTTCATATAACATTCTTCCCTGCATCCTGAAAGACAATGTTCTTTTGAAAAGAGTTAATAAGAAATAATTTTATAGAAAGCCAGTGTATTAAAAAAAAGGTGAAAGAAAAGAGGAATCTATTTAATTCTACTTCAAAATATTGTTAAAATAATTTAATGTGTTAGTTTATATTTAGAAAACTGACATATTAAAAGTAGTTCTTCATTTCATTGGCTGTGTGATATTGGGATACCAATTGCTGTCATTTGATTTTAATCTGTAAAATGCAGAATGGTAGTATAAGGTTTTTCAATTCTCTTCCTGTTTTTAAAGACATTAACATCTTACATGTGATTATGCTTTAATACTTATTTAAAAGACACATGATATGTCAAATTTCATAAACAGATATTTGAGAATTCAAGTAGCTAGTTCAAAGTGTAAAAATAGGGTCACTTAATAGTGATTTATAAGTCATGATTAATAAAAGTAGTGCAATTATATATAATACCTTAAGTTCAAGGAGTTCAAATAATTCTAGAAAAAGAAACATACTATAAAACAAGAAACAGGCAGCACCTGTGGCTCAAGGAGTAGGGCGATGGCCCTATATACCGGGAGTGGGGGGTTCAAGCCTGGGCCCAGGCCAAAATGGCAAAAATAAAAATAAAACAAGAAAGTATCATATTGTTTTAAGGTACAAGTAATTTACTTTGTAAAATTGTCTTTAACCATTTTGCCCCAGTCTACATTTAAATTGATGAATCATATTACAACACTCAAGAGACAGCCACATTTTTTTTTTTAAAAGCAGATGGTAGTTGTCAATTACTAATTGAGAACTTTCCAGTCCACTGAAGCAAAGTAGGGAATACACTTTTCCAATGGAAGAGAGAAGTAAAAGAAGTAAATAACCAACAGCCTCCCTCTGTGAATTATAAGGCCAACAGATGGAATCCAGCTGCAGATAAGTCAAATTTAAAACATCAGTAAAAGGGGAAAAATTATTTTTTCCTATTTGAAACTCTAAGTCATATAAGATTTTTTTTTTCTAAATTTAGTTGTCTAAATATCCTAGATGGCCACTAATCTGTCATGACCTTCTGCTATCATAAAAGTATCATTCATAAAATTATAATTAAATCAGTTTTAATTTCTCCTTAATCAAATAGGTAGCTTATATAGCCATGAAGATGGAGTGTGCTGTTCCAGAGACTTGAGAAGCTATTAAAGCTCACCTGTGATCACTGTTGAATTGTTCCTTGACATCCCAAGGTAAGTTGAGGCATCCTTGACAGGAACTGTGCAAAGTCTTTAATTTCAACCTACTTGCAAACTAACAAGCCACACTGTCATTGTTTCATGGGTGCTGGCAGAAGGCAGGACACTTCTGGGTTGGAGACAAATGACATTATCATTGTTAATAAAAAGTCATAGCATGAACATCATTATGTTGGCACCATTTCCTTTATCCCCTCTAAGTCTCAGCAGGTCAACACAGCTTGGATAGTTTAATATTTGTGCATGAAGAGGACTATATTATAGAAGGGAAATGCTAAGTTTGGAGTGTTTTATGGAAAGCAAAAGCAAACCTGATTTATCTTGAGGAGAGTCGTTATTTCATCCCCAATCATTGCTGGTTGTAAACCTTATCCAAGAAACTGCAAATGTTGGCATGGGAAGCAGGAGTGTGCAGGGATGTTAGGGGCCATTACCTCTTGCAGCAACACTCTGGGCTTCCCCACATATGCTATGTTTATCTCTGTTGTTGTGTGGTTTGCATAGTATTGGACCTTTGATATATTTCTTATTTTCCTTCCAATTAGATCATGCAAATTTGGGGTAAAGACATTCATGTTTGTAGCCATAGCTTCTATGAACACTGACATTAAAATTAGTGTTTCTCCTGCTTCTTTGAATCACCCCAAATTTAGTAGCTCAAAACAACAATAATTCTATCAACTCTCACAGTTTCTATGATCAGGAAATCCAAAGGAGTTGGTTCGTCTTCACAGTTCTGGGATCTCTTGGCTGGTTGCAGTCTCATGATTCCTACAGCTGGAACTTTGGGAACTTGGAAGAAGCTGGCGCTGCCTGAGAATTTCTCTCATGCCACGTAGCATCAGGACTTTCTCATGACCAAGTGCGTGGTTCTGGCTTCCTGAATGCACTTAGACCACAGAGGGGAGTGCCACAGACGTAGGCACAGAAATATTTTTTCTCTGTTCACTAGCTTTAAAAATCATTTCCTCCATGGTTAGCGACCTACTCAGACAAGAGTGGAGAACATGGTACCTCTCTCACCATGGCAAGGGTGTCAAAATTATATTTTAAATGAGAATATGGAATGAGACTATGGAATATGAAATATTATCATGGTTTTGTTTTGAAAATACAGAATTCCACATTGCTTTATCCATTGGAATGGAAAATAGAAGAAAGGAAGGACAGAAGAAACCAAGTAAAGAAGAGACAGAGGAAAGAAAGGAAGTAGAACAAGAATAGCAACCTAAATATATTAGAAATGTCATAATAACAAGGCAAAACTATAAAACAGAGATCTGATTGCGAAGAGATATACACTTAATTATATTATACTCTGTGGATTACAATTGAATAATAAGTTTATATCAAATGAAGAAATTAATGCAGCAGTCCCCGACCTTTTTGGTACCAGGGACGTGTTTCATGGAAGACAATCCTCCATGGCAGGAAGTGGGGTGTGGGGGCGAGGGGGGAGCTCAGTTGGTGATGCCTGTGATGAGGAGCAGCTGGGAGCTGTACAGACAGATGAAGCTGTGTTTACCTCTCTCATTTGCCAGCCCCCACTTGCTGTGCAGCCTCATTTTAAATTTCATGGAAGACAATTTTTCCTTGGATGAGGGGTGGGGAGGGAGGCAGACCTCAGCACCTAACAAGTGGTGACCCAACTTTGGTCCACTGGTCCACAGCCTGGAGATGGGAGACCACAGACCTACTGGATGAATAGAAGGTTAGAAACTATTGAAATCTGTTTGAGTAGTTTAAATATAAAAATAAGATATGAGTTTCTTCATTCCAAAATAAATTTATATATTATCATATTATTATGTTTTATTTCCATTATTAAGTGCATAGTATTAGTTTGTTTTTACTTAACACTGATTGTTACCAAATAGCAGTTTGAATGAAACAAAAATAGCTATTTTATTATAAACACTAACAAAAATAAATAAATAGATGGATAAATAGGTAGATAGGCCCACACATTCTAAAATTTCATCTGGTCAATAGGCTTTTTCTCTTACACTAGAGGGGATTTTAGTGATTCCAATGGCCTTTAGTTCTGACCAAAGTGGCTTTTGGATTTTCTAATACATTTTTGAGTACTTGAAAAACATCAAGGAATTATAACTTAAAGTAGATACCATGTGCGGTGGCATAGTTGGTCAGTAGGCTTTTTATCACTTTTCTTTTGACCTTTCCATCATTTCTTGAAGGATTTCTACTGTTGCTGCCTGATGGGCAATTTACTTACATGTAATGTGACTCTTCCACTTGGCCCTGTAATTGTAAACTTCTTTGAACACTACCTGCACCTTCCTGAGTGGGTGTGAATGACAGGTCTGCAGATAATGGAGGTCATGACACGCTGAGACGATGGGCTCCTGCTCAGCTGCCCTTGACGCAGCTTCTGCCTACTAATTGCTCTCCCTGTCTTCATTGCTGAGTGTGAGACCCTCTGTGTATGAACAGATAATCTGTTTATGCTACAATTATTCATTTATTTTTCAAATACAGTATATGCTTTTTCCCAGGCAAATATCTTTTAATACATTTAATTAGTTCTTAGTCATCACATTATCTCTTTAATCAGGGAAATCTTTTACAGAAATAATATTTACTTAATTCTATAAAACTACCATTTTTCTCCTTCTTCTTCAAGTTAGTTTTATAGTCCTTATATTCACAGATATTATAATAATAGGAAATATTATTCTAATTCAGTCATTCTTTCTTAAGGTGGAATTTTTCTTTACAGTGTATCTCAGTATCACTGTGTGATTCTTACAGCAGTGTCCTTCATGGAGTATCACAACACTGAACTTGACATTCTTTGCGACATCGACTCTCTCACTATTTCACACTACACTGTGCTAGCCAAACTGAACTTCTTTAGTCTCGGAAGTTGGCATTTTCTCTTTTGCATGAAGACATTCAAGAAAGTCTTTTCCATATTTTGGAAAAAAATATTCATCTTCCTGACTCCCATTGGTATCTCAATAAAAATCGTATATTCTAGATCTCCCTCTAATCATTATTTCCTCAGTAAAGACTGACACTAATATCACTAGTTGTAAATTAGGTTCCTATTCTATGAGCCCATAGAAATTCACACTTTCTATCAAAGTTCCTCATCTCTCTCTTTTCCCCTCATGCCCCTTCTCTGTATACGCTTATGTGTTGTACACACACACACAATCACATCTTTAATTGACTGTCTTACACGGCAAACTGTAAACTTAATGAGGCAGAAACCAAGTTTTCCTCATCAACATCCGATCACCAGGATTTTACACAAAGAATAAATACATTTTGAACTCTGAAGTATCACAGGAATCTCTATTCCTAGATTTTATTAACCCTTTGAAAACATGCTTTCTTGGAAAGAAAAGCTACGTAAATACAGACAAAAATTAAGAAACAAAAGAAATGTCAAACCAGCCATGGAAGGGAGAGCAGGAATGAAAAACTTTAAGGGGGAGTACACAGTGGTCCATTCTAAAGGAAATGAGCCATAATCTGAGTGACTGAAAAGAATGTTCAGTGCCTTATATCCAGGTAATTAACTGTCTCCTTTCCAAAGTTTGGAAATAAGTATATTTAATGTTTTATAACAAAAATATGAATATTAACTCTACTATAACCAAAGTGGATATTTTATTTTAATGAGAAATCTAAACTTAATAAGATTAGTGCCTGATATTTATATTTTTTAATTTTAAAATGCTTTGGCATATTTTAAGTAATTTGTCCTCACACAACAGTTTGAATGAGTTTCACACCATTGACCTGTGTCATAAAGTGTAAAAAAGTCTCTGAAAGTGTCCCCAGTCTGTGCCTGTGGAGAGCCACTCCTGGTGACCTCTGAAATGCACCCTCTTGTCATATCCCCCTACTTTGTTCAGTTATTTACCCTGTTTCAAACAGAAATTTTAAATAGCTTCCACAGATAGCTTCACTTGCTTCTGGCCCATTCGATGTCCTCCAAAGTGCTTCTAAAGTGTTCTTCTAAAATTTATCATAGCACCCAGATTTAAATCTTTCTGTGGCTTACCATCACACTCAGCCAAAGGTTGAGTATAATTTGTTGCCTGTCTTATTTATATTCCTTTTCCATTATGCCACCTTCTTCTCGCTCCACTTTTGATTATTTATAGATGCTTAAAAATGACCTTCTCTCTCGCTCCTCTGGGACTTCATACAGGTTTTTACTGTCTAGCATGACTTTTCCCACATTTTGCACTTGGTTAAAAGCCACTTATGTTCAAATACACAGTTTAAGCATCAGTTTCAGAATCTACTGTAATCCCTTTGAATCAATTACCTCTGTTTCTTTAATTTTCCAAAATATGTTTATCATATCCCTCATTATAACACAGACATGCATTGCTCAACAAAGAGGATACATCCTGAGATATGCATTGCCAGGTGGTTTTGTCACTGTGGGACTGTCACAGAGTGGACTTATTCAGACCTAGGTGGTATAGCCCTGTACACAGCTGGGCTATATGGTACAGCTATTGCTTCTGGGCCGTAAATAAGTAGAGCATGTCACTGTACTGAATATTTTAGGCAATTAGAACACATGGTCAGTATTTTTGTGTGTAAACATATCTCAACATAGAAAAGGTGCAGTAAAATGCGGTGTAAAAGACGAAAAATGGCACATCTATACGGGGCACTTAACATGAATGGAATTTGTAGGAAGGGAAGTTGTTCTGAGGGAGCCAGCGAGGGAGGGGTGAGTGGACGTGAAAGTCCAGGGACTCACTGTACGTTACCATACGCCTAGGCTATACTTAATTTAGAAAATAATGTTCTTTCTTCAATAATAAATTAACCTTTGCTTATCATAACTTTTTCACTTTATATACATTTTAACTTTTTGAACTTGTTGATTCTTTTGTAGTAACAGTTTAAAACATAAACACATTTCACAACTATACAAAAATATTTTCTTTTATTTTTTGAGGCTGTAAAATTATAAATTTATTGTCTATTAGAGAGAAGGACGGGAGTTGGGGGGAGATGCATCAGGAGACAAAAGCGAGCAGGGGGCAGGGTGTGAGAGAGGGGAGGATGGGTCTGGGGAAGAGAGAAAAGGAGTGAGAGCATGGCATGGCATGTCAAGGAAAGAAAGGAAGAATTCCTGGCCTGTTTTTCTTTCTATACAACCTTACTCTGTAAGTTTTTTCTAGTTTTGAAGCTATTTTTTTTTTACCTTAAAAATTTCTGTTAAAATCTACAACACAACAAACATACCCATAGTTGCCCACAGGGTCGAGATCATCAATATCATCATCTTCCACCTTCATATTCTGTCCCCCTGGAAGGTTTTCAGAAGCAATAATACTTATGTCACTATCATCTTCTATGACGGCAATGGCTTCTTCCAGAAAAGAACACTTGCTTAAAGACCTATGGTTAACAATTTTGATAACCAGTGGGAGCATACTCTAAAATAACAATAAAAATATATAATAGTAACATAAAAAACCTAGTGACAGGTCTTTTAGACATTGTTGTCCTGTGTGTACCACACACACACATAATTATACTACAAATGTGCCATTCAACAAACAAGCACATGTTCACACAACTGGCAGGGAAGGTTTCTTTACACCAAGATCGCCATAAACTCATCAGGCGTATGATGTGCTGAGATGTAAAAGCAGCCATAATATCACTGTGACATAGGAATTTTTCAACTTTACTATGATCTTGTGGGATCAGTGTTGTAGGTGCTATCCATAATTGACAGACATGTCATTAGGTAGTTCTTTACTTTTAGTTCTTATTATAATATTTGACTCCTATACTATACACATTTCCTGAGATTAGAGATATTTGTCTCTCTCTCTCTCTCTCTCTCTCTCTCTCTCTCTCTCTATATATATATATATAGTTAATAACTTTGGACCTGGCATATCATATGCATTATAGCACATGGTTTGGATACTATACTTTTATCTATGATTCTGTAAAGTACAAATGAGAAATATCCACTTGAATTTGTGTAAGAAAAAATTGACAGGGGAGTGAATTAAAGTATCTAATGAATCTGAGTAAAATCAAACAAATACGAACATGGAATGTTATTTATTTTTCTCTGTCCTTTTCTACTTCTGCCCTACCTTCTTCCTTTTTTTTTTTTTTTTAATTCTAAGGTAATATGACAGTCCATACAATTAGGTAACATTATTTGAGTTTGTAAGGTAAAGACCAAAGTCTGGCTTGTAGTTGAGCACTTCATCCAGGAGGTATGCCATATACCCCTACATTGTACCTGAGCGATGGGAACTAAGGAGCTCCCTTCTTGAATTTAATTACATTTTCCTCTCATGTGGGCCTACAGTTGTTGGTCTACTTCTAATCTTGAAACCCTTTACTCAGGAGAATATTCTCCAAATTCTACCAGGTAAATACCAAAGATACAAAGTCTCCATCTTTTCTTATAGCTGAACTGTATTCTGTGGTATAAATATACAACAGTTTATTAATCCATTTATGGTTTGATGAGCACTTGGGTTTCCACATCTTTGCAACTGTGAATAGAACCACTATAAACAGTCAAGGGCAAATGTCCTTTGGTAAAATGATTTTTTATTCTTCTGAGTAGAAACCTAGTAATGGGATTGTAGGGTCAAATAGGTGGTCTACTTTTAGTTTTCTTGTGGATTCTCCATACTTTATTTCAAAAAGGCAATCCCATCAATAGTGCATCAGTGTAACCCTCTCTCTGCACCCATTCAAGCATCTGCAACTTTGAGACTTTGTGATGTAGGATATTCTCAGTGAGGTTAGGTGATATCGTAAGGATTTTGATTTGCATTTCTTTGAAGACTAGGACTGATGAGCATTTTTTCATGTTTTATTAACCATTTGTCAGTCTTCTTGGAAAAGGGTTCTGTTCATGTCACTTACCCATTGATTGAATGGGGTGTTTATTCTTTTCTTGCTATTTTCTTGGTCTCTTTATTCATTTTGGTAATTAAACTTTTGTCCAATCATAACATGAGACTATCGCCTCTAATTTTGAATGTTTTCTCTTTGCTTTGTTGATTGTGTCTTTACCTGTGCAGGAGCTTTTTAACTTGAATGGTTCCCATTTATTTATTTGTGTTGTTGCTCCACTTGCCAATGGGATCTTCTTCAATTCTTTCTCAAGGTCAATATTGTTAAGGGTTTTCCTACACTTTCCTCTAGGGTTTTTATCATTACATATCTTAGATTTAAATGTTTTATCCAGCATTACTAATAGTTAATTTCTATTACATTAACTAACAGTTAATTTCTGTTAGTGGTGAGAGGTGTAGGTCGTTTCAGTCTTTCACATGTGGCTATCTAATGCTCCAGCACTGCTTATTAAATAGATCTTCTGCCAACGCAAGCTTTTGTTTGGTTTGCCAAAGATCAGATGGTGACATGAGGTTGGTTTCATCTCTAGGTTCTTCATTCTTTTTATTGCTGGGATTTTTAATGCTTCTAAGGACACATGACTACTGAAAAGTCCTCAGATTATCTGCAGTTATTTATTTCTTTTCTCTGAATTCCAATTCCAAGTTTCTATGCAAGGGAATTATTATGAAAGTTTCATCGAGTTTGGATCAGGTGTCACATAGCCACCCTTTTTCAACCACTAGCGTTCTGGTAGATGTGCTTCATCTAACACCTGTAACAATTACTGAAGCATTTGAGTTACCTAGAAGGAACCCAGTTGTTTGTAGCAACAATTGTTGAGAAAACAATTTAGAGAAAAAGGATTATTACAAGCTGGGTAGATAAGTTCAAATTGGTCATTAGTTTGTTGTATACAACATAAAATCAGAAAAATACTTACTAGAGTATTCCAACATGTGGAGTGAAAAAGTAAAAAAAGAGGAAAAAGTCAAATCATCTGTAAGATTCAAAAATGTAAAACGATTGTAAGATGAAACACAAACCAGTTTTTAACTAGTATCATTTCAAATTGAGAGGGTGCATGTAGGACCCTTTGCACATTTATTTTTATCAATTTCATTTATTTTAGTTTTTTATTTATACATTTTTAGTTTCATTTGTTTTCATTTTATTTTTTTTAAATTTACAAATATTAATTAAAATGGTGCAAGTGTTTTTGTTACATGAATATGTTACATAATGCTTAAGTCAGGGCTTCTGGTGTGCCCATCATTGGCACAGTGAGTGGTCCTTGAACTCAACAGGAAAGTTTTTATTTCACAGCTGCCCTTCCCCCTTCTTTGTTTCTTATGTCCTTTATATCATTTTGTGCCCATGTGCACCCATCTATTTATTATTTTCAAGCTATTATTGAGAAAATATGGCATTTGTTTTTCCATTCCTAAGACATCTCACTTAAATTAATGGTCTCCAGGTAAAGCCATATTGCTGCAAATAAATTATTTCACTCCTTTTTATGGCTGAGTAGGACTCCATGATATAAATACATGTATATACAATATTTTCTTTATGTACTTGTGAATTGAAGACCACATAGGCTGATTCCACATTTTGCAATTGTGATGAATTGTGCTGCAGTAAACATTGGAATGCAGGTGTCTTTTTCATAAAATGACTTCAGTTCTTTTAGGTAGATACCCAGTAGTGGGTTTGCAGGATCCAAATGGTAGGTCTGCTATAATTTATTTTAAGAATCTTCTTATTGTTTTCATAGAGGTTGTACTAATTTGCAGTCCCACCAACAGTGTGTAAACATTCCTTCCTGTTGGCATCCACATCAGTATCCATTGTTTTTTTAACTCTTTAATAATGGTCATTTAGAGAGGGGAAAGGTGGTTTCTCCTTATAGTTTCTATTTGCATTGTCCTGATGACTGGTGATGTTGAGTATTTTTTCATGTATTTGTCAGTCATTTATTTATCTTCTTTCAAAAAAACTTTTGTTTTTGTCATCTACTCATGTTTTAAATTTTTTTATTCTTGCTGATCTGTTTGAGTTCTTTGTAGATTAAGGATCTCAGTCCATTGTTGGATATATAGTTTTCAAATATAGTAAAACCTTTATAAATTGACCACCCATGGGACTGTATCAAACCGGTCAATACACCAAGGGGGTCAACATAGGGAACTAAGTCTACTGTACTAGTATGTGCATCTGGTACATGTTTGGTTTATAACAATGAGGTCAACTGAAGGAAGTGATCAGCTATGGCAGTTCTACTCTATTTTCTTCCATTCTGCAGGTTGTCTGTTCAACCTTCTTGGCTCAAGTGATCCTCTTGCCTCAGCCTCCTGAGTACTGGGACAACCGACCCTCAACACAACACCCAGCTAATTTTTCTATTTTTAGTACAGATGAGTCACACTGTTGTTCAGGTTGGTCTCAAACTCCTGAGCTCCAGCGATCCACCACCTGGGCCTCCTGGAGCACTAGGATTACAGGCACGAGCCATTGCTCTGAACTGATTCATACTTTTTAAATAGAAAAATATCAGTGAAGTAAAGTTCAGAAATGGGCTAGAAGTGGGTCAGGATCATGGCTGAACATATTATTAGGCAATTAAAATATTATGTTTAAATAGCTATGTAAAAATTACTCCTTGCTGACTTTATGTGAATCATGAGTCAAATCACAAGCTATACAAAATTAAGATCCACAAAGATAAAGGGCAAATTTGTCCAATGCCTGAGCTTATGCTCTCTTGATGGAAATTAATAAACATATTTACAGATATGAGTTGTGGATTCTGAAGTCCTTCATTCTTACTCTTAAAGTGGTCAAATGCCAGCTATGCTGGATTGAAGTACAAGTAATGGTAGACATAAGGTTTCAATTACCTCTTCAATTTTATTAGGTTATGGTTTTTATCAAATTTTAACAGAGACTTTTGCTAGTGTCAAACATAAAAAAAAGTAAAGCTTTTCAATTTTTTTAAAAACATGACTCAGTGCAACAAAATTATAAGTAACACTAGTCTTGTTTAGACTTTTTTCATATAATTTTATTTAAGTATGAAATATTTTCATAATAACCATAATGTAATTTTACAATCCTGAGACTTAGGCTGTAAATGTTGATACACACACACACACACACACGTCTCTAATTTTTTCTGTGTTTTATAAATTAGGAATACCAGAAATATGGGCAGATATAACATTGTTAATCTGTGTCTCTAATTAAGATTATCATGTACCTTTTTAATGAACTTGAAAATTATGCATATATATATATATATGAAAATGTTTTTTATTTTATTGTTAGATATATATAAGTTGGTGTCCTGCCTTAAACTTTAGTATAGTAAATTATTAAATCATATATCTTCTATTATAAAGGTGTGATTTCAAAAAATAGAATAAAATTACGTGTATATTTAGCTCTAGAAGATTTAAAAAGAAGCAGAGGGTATATTTAGATAGGTATCATTTAATATTTACTCTAAAGAGTATTTAAAACTTACTTTAAGTTGAAGTAACAAATCTTATTAATTGAACTTCTGGAATTGAAAATCCATGATAATGTATCAACTTGTGAGCTTTTATAGAAGAGATCTCTGAATGCAAATCATTCTATTTATAAACCAAATTATATCAAGCAAATTATTGACTAATTATATATTTTTCCCTCATCCCTAAACTTAGGTAAATTCTACCTACTGAAAAAGGTTGTTGTAACAAAACAATAGTAGAAAAATACTTGCCAAATATAAGGTGTTCAATGAATTTGATGACCTTATCTTTGCATTCTGTTCCAAATAGAAGCAATGCCCATAGTTTAAAGCATACTGTGCCATGTTTTACCCTTGCATTTTATGGAAACATTTCCATTATTTCCTTTAATTAAAGCAGGTTGAACTAAAACTGAACTGAATATTGTTTTATCTATGAATAAAAGTGTTTTTAACAGATTATAAGGTAAATATAATATTAAGATCTTATACAAATGAAGAACATATTAAAATATTAATCTCAGTTTCCTAGTTTTGGAAAGATCCTTAGGGAATAAGTATCTATTTACTTTATGTTACAGATTAAGAAACAATTATTTTCCTATATCACTCTTATGTATGTATTAATTTTGTATTATATGGAGTAAAACTTTTTAGCTCTCTGAGATAAAGAGGAAAAAAGTTAACTTGGAAGACTTTTAATAAAGCTCCAAAAATGGCAGAGTATTTGAATGTGCTTAAAAAATTTAAGCCTTAAAATGAATATATTATTATCAATATATAATAGGTAACCCTAGTAGGTAAATTCTCCACTGAGTGTAGTAGGCTAAGCCACTTATTAAGACTTGAAAGACGCTTTGCTGAGTCTTTTCCAGTGCTCTATATGCCTAACATATGAATACATTAAAGGCCCCTATATACTCACCCTATATAATTGGCACCTGTATATTGGCCCATAATGGGAAAAGTCCTATGCTGACAGTATATGATAAAGAAAGCAATCTCCTACTCAAACCTCTAAATAAAGCCTGCATATTTTGAGTTTCAGAAAGAATCAGACTAAAAAAAAAGTCGTTTAAATTCCTTCTCATTGCATATGTCTCAGCACACATGTTACTTCCTTGATGCACTTTCTCACCCCTTCATGTTAATGAAACCGTTTTCTTAAGTTTTCCATTGATTAGAAAAGTTATTAAATTTTTAAACTGAGCTATTTCATGCTTTTCTTTCTCCTTGATTATTAAATTTAACAAAATAAATGATTATCTTTTCTCCTTTTATTCCTCTGATCTGTTACATTTCCTTTTATTGTTTCTGGCATAGAGTGCTCCACTTTTTCTCCATTCTTTCTTCTTTTTGGTGTATAGATCAATCAACTAGTTTCTTTCACTTTTTCATTTTCAAAATTAATTTAAGTTCCATTACTTCGAATAATTCTATACAAATATTCAATTATCAGGCAATTAGGAAAGTACAATGTGCATAATAGTGGGAGTGGGTACATAGAAATAGCAACAGAACATTTTAATTTTTTAAGAAAAAATTAAGTTTAAACAGAAATTGCAAAGCTTGATTAGTCCTGGTTCAGGACCATGGTATCAAAAAATCTTGGATTTTTAACTCCAAGTTAATAATCATAATATTGATCATGATAAAATAAGGATAATGAGTTAACTAAGGAATATATCTAAAGGGGCAACGGGATAGGAATAACGTGGCTTTAGAGAGTAGTTAAATCGTTGTCTAAAAAATGTATAAGCAGGAAAATATAAAGAAAAGTATATTCTTTCTTCTAGATTATAATAGCTGTCTTTTGACAAATCTTTTTCCTGACTCTGAATTATAGTAGAACCTCTGTAATTTGGTCATCAAAAGGACTGTAACAAACTGGTCAATATACGGAGGTGGTCAGCATAAGGAACTAGGCCTACTGTACTGATAGTGTGCATGAGGTACACATCTGGGCTATGAAAATTAGGTCAACTTAAGAAGGAGTCAATGTAGGGAGGTGGTCAACAGTGGAGATTACACTGTATTTAAAAGCCTCTTCATCTTTTCCTCTAAAGCTAACTTTTCAAAGCATAGGTCACATAATATTCCTTCTTAGAAACCTTTTACAACTCACAATTGATTACAGACCAAAGTCCTTTAAAAACTTTCTATAGTCTGCCTGTTTTAATTTAATACATCTCTTACCCAAGTATTAAAAACTGTCCTTTCTCGTATTTTGCTAATAGTGGAGTTCAATCACATTCTAGGGTGAACAATTCATTGGTCCTGCTTTATTTTCAAGATGTGTGTTTATATATGAAGAATGCATATCTATCTAAATATTTTTAACGTAAATTTAATTTTTGATATACAAACCTTTTCCTTTAAAAAAATCAACTTTTGATAAAAAGGAGTCATCTCTGGAATCTGAGATATATCAGTAGTATTTTTCTGTAGCAAATTAATCAGACACCAATGCAGAAAATAATTAACAATTTTAATATTATTGCTCCTATTATTTTAAAATTTTATTTTAGGATTCTATTCACTTCTTTGTGATATAGTCATGTATGTTTCAAATGCTAAAAAACAGTTTTAGGATTTCAAATCTTTGACTATCTTTTATAAAGAAAAAATTTGTTTGCCATTGAGACATATTTTAAAATTGAAGTGTGTATATCCCTGTAGGTTGGAAATATCTTATTTAATATGTAAAGAGAAATGTTCCAGAAACTGATGTTATTTGCATTTGATTTCCACTAACGACCTCATTTTTCACTCCTGCAGGTAAACCCTAAAATAGTCCTGTCACTATGATTCATTGATAGAGACTTACCTAATCACATGGTTGTATTAATAATTTTTGTTACGCTTTATACTTTAGTGATTTTAAGAGGTCAACATTTATCATCCTGTATCTTGTTGGGCAGCACTTCTCTGAGAAAAGCTAAAAATTGAATTGATTTCTCAACTTTATCGAGACATGAACACACTGGTGATATGTAATTGGTCATGCCTGCCTCCTATTTGCATTTACCTCTCAAGACACTTGTGCTATATATATTTTGTATGGCAGTAGTGTAGTAGGTATTTTACTGGGGCATGGATATTGACATTTGGAAATTACATACAGTAAAATGGCAGAAGTTTGAAGCTGTCTGGAAACCATTATATAAGAAAAGTGGTTGAAGGTACTAACGAATTTCGACCTGAGAAGAGAACACTTAAAGGAACACAAAACATTTTTAAATATTTGAGAATGGGGAATTTGTAACAGGTGTCATTTCTTCGTAACATAAGGTAAGCCAAGCCAATAGAGTTGTAGAGGGGCTCACCAATGCTGAGCTTCAGAGAAACATAATATTCCCTCAAAGATTAGAGGTTTTTTAAACTTAAATGTGCATATGAGCCACCTGGTGTCTTGTAAAAATGAGGATTCTGCTTTAGTGGATGTTGGGTGGGAGTGGAGATGCTGAATGTTTAACAAACTCTTAGATATACCAATATTACTGCTCTAGAGATAACAGATGACTGCCAGGGAACTACTGCCTTTGTTCACCTGATGGTGATCAAGGGCTGGAAGGGAGTAAGTGGGGTCCAGACACACTTCTTGAAGATCAGCACTCACTTGGTGGAGCTTTTCCACCAAGAGGAAAGTTCTAGTGAGGGAGTCAGCTTGGGAGTTTCCAGGAAGTCTGAGGCTGCCTGGATAAACTCACATTCCGAAGAAATCAGTGGCTTATTTGCTTCTGATTGGTGAGACTGGAGGAGGAATTAGAATCAGAAATCATGAAGGGGATTTTGAGATTAGTCGAAACTTGCAGTATATCTTTGAATGGTCAAGGCAAATATGTTAAACAGTGGGGCTCAAAACATCCAGTCAAACGAAATGAAACATAAATGTAAACCTGGAAAAAAAGCAGATGGCATCAGTATTCAGAGGGAAAAAAGTGATTACAAGGCAGCTCAGAAACAAATTGCACCTCATGACAAACAAATGGCAAGATTTAAATTTTGGTGCAACTAACAAAATCGATTGCCCCCCCCAAACTTGCATACCACTTTTTGGTTATTAAATGAATTATATTACTACTTTTCATATTAGAATATATTTCTTAAGCCAACTTATGGAAATAGCAGAATTAGGAACAACAGAAAATACAAAAAAGTCAATTTCAGGTCACTAATTCTTTTCTTATGGCATAAAGAGTGTACCTATATAAGAAACAAAAATATCATAGTAGAAGGCCTCAAGTTATAATATGTCTTGCAATTTTTGAAAACATTAGAACCACTGTGTCTTTTTAGAGGTTAAGGATTTTCTGTTTCAGTCAAATTATTAATAGCTAAATTTCAAAATTCTCTTCCCTAATATACAATTCCATGGTGCTAAGATTTTAAATACAAGTTATGCGTTGCGTGGGTCCCTATTATTTTTTGGATAATACTGCACAGTGCTACTGTATGTTCATATATAGACATTTCTAAACTAAACATGTCATCCTCAGACTGGGAAATTTCTAATAGTTCTCTTGCTGATACTCACAAATTCCCTTAAATGTGTAATTGTTTTGTTTATTAACATCTACCCTTCTAAAGCTATCCCTGTCATTATTTTATCTAAATAATCCATTTGGCATGTGTACTATTATTTCTTTACAGTCACTTGCCTCTTCAGTTAAACTATTTATTCATCAGTCTATGAACTGATTTGGGCTTTTATACTTCTTTACTTTATTTATAAAATTAATTTTATGACCACTTTAAATACCAATTACCTTTCTTTTCCTGAAAATGTTTTGTTTCCTGGTTCTAAATATCTGGCTATCTATCTAATTATTTAACTTCCTCTATCTATTTGTTATGGGCTGAATTGCCCCCCAAATTCATATGTTCAAGTCCTAATAGAATCCCAGAAAGCCAGAATGTGACTGTACCCGATTAAAGTAGTAATTAAATTAAAAAGAGGACATATAGGTTTTAATATGACTGGTGCTCATGTGAGAAGAGGAAATTAGTGCACAGATAACACAAACCAGGTGGCAACCGTGTGATTACACTCTGAGAAAACTGCCACTTCTAAGACCAGGAGAAAGGCCCTCAGAGGAAACCAACCTGCCCACACCTGATCTTAAATGATAGCCTGCAGAGGCCTGGGAAAAAACCTTTATTTTTTTTAAATCACCCACTTTGTGTCTGTTGTATTTAATATTTTGGCAGCCTTGGCAAACATATAAATTATCCATCACTGCAAAAAGTATTAGATCTTGAGAAAGACCTAATTTTCACGAGTCTCTGGTTTTCTCTGCTCCTCTAGGGCAGTAGCACCTTCACTAATGATCATACCTGGAGATTTTAAAGGGTAGAAATGTGGTATAGAATATATTCTCTTGTATTGTAAATCCTGACCACATTTTAATATTACTGTACAACTTTGAAGAACTTCAAATATTGCTCTAGAGCTGGATGAATATCCCATGGGATATGGCAAATGTACAGACCAATTTTCAAGGGGTTATTATAAACCTTTCATATGTAATTATAGAAATAAATAATATGGTAATAATTGCTAAGTCATGGAAGAAACCCAAGTGCCCATCGATCCACGAATGGATTAATAAATTGTGGTACATGTATATCATGGAATATTACTCAGCCTTAAAGAATGATAGAGACTTTACCTCTTTCATGTTTACATGGATGGAGCTGGAACATATTCCTTTTAGCAAAGTATCTCAAGAATGGAAGAAAAAGTATCCAATGTGCTCAGCCCTACTATGAAGCTAATTTATAGCTGTCGTATGAAGGGTATAACACAACTATAACACAAGAATATGGGGAAAGGGGCAAGGGTAGGGAGGGGAGGGGAGAGTTTGGGGTGGCGGGAGTGTAATTGGTGGGGCCACACCTACGGTGCATCTTAGAAGGGTACAGGCTAATCTTACTGAATGCAGAATACAAATGTCTCCATATAATAACTGAGAAAATGCCAGGAAGGATACGTTAATCAGTTTGATGAAAATAGTTAAAATTATACATGAAACCAGCACATTGTACCCCTTGATTGCACTATTGTACACAGCTATGATTTAATAATAAAGAGACAATAAAATAAAAAAAGGAAAAACAATTAAGCAAAAAAACCCAAAAACAAAAAAACAATGTTTTAGTATAATTCTCAAAGTATTTTACTGTCTTATATGCCTTATTATGTGTCTATGTATAGATAGATTTTTACACATGTACAGATAGATGGGAAAATAGAATCAATTGTATGTGTGTTTATAAGGTACGGAGACAAGCACTGTTTACATACATGCACCTCAGAGCAGTTCGGAAAGTATCCAGCCATGCCTGTATCTTTTTCATGGTGGGTGACTGAATACTTTCTGGGCAACCCTCATATGTTATCTTCAGATTCTGCCTTTGGGGTCATTTTTTTTAGACATCATTATTTGGTTTACATTTGTATATCGCTAAATTATCTGAAACCTTGTGAAATAGATCACTCAAAATTTCAACAAAAATGTTTAACAGGTCGTTCAAAATGCTGCATAAATGGTTGTTAAACTACATTTTTTATATAAGTGATGTCAAGAATGGAAAACTAAACCCATATCTCTTCTTTTGAGTTACACTTTTGAAAGCCACCTGCGCATTATTATTACCTGGGGAACATGTTAAATATTATAATTCCCAAGGCTGCATGTCCAGAGATTTTGATTCAGTTGTTCCGGGTCTATCACGAACATCAGTATTTTCTTTTAATGTCCTAAGTGATTCTATAGTCAGCCAAGGTAAAAACTTCTTCTGTATAAATGGATTTTTAGTTTATATAACCTTTATGAGCTCAGTTGAAAAGCAACTTATAACATTAATGCATCATTTTATTTAGCTTAAAGATCATTTGCTTCATTTCTCAGTTAAAAAAATGTATTTTGCAAAGAAATCATGTAGGGGATTTGAGTACTGTTGAAGGATATAAAAATTATTTTGTTTAACTACTTACTTAATAATCATGTTTGCCAATTTTATGTGAAGAGCCCTGAAGAGTTTAGGGACACATTAGGATAGGAGAAATGGCATTACTTAGTCTTTGCAGGAACAATACAATTTCTCAGGTGATCATAGATTTGTATGGGATGAATTATATTTGAAAGAAATCAAAACACAACATTTGTGAAATGGAATATTTTTTATTCTGTAAAATGAAAAAAAGCTAGTCTTAGTACTAAAAGTTGACATATTCTGAGTTAAAGCGCAGGTTGAATGAAACACATACAATTTTGTGTATAACCTAAAATCAGATGGTAATTGAAAGGATATTCTATTTTTAGCTATGATAGAAACCCTACCATACACTTATTCCAGATAGGATTTATGGCCTTTTTTTTCACACTTTATCTACAGCCATGGTGAATAAATGACACTATTGTTGTTCCACCAGTCAATCTAAATACTAAATGGCTGAAAGCTGCTGCAGAAGAGGTTGCTGCGACTTTTCCTTCTCCTGACTTGATTGGTTGTGAGTTCACAGAGCTGTATAAAAAGACAAATCTTGTCTATAACAATAAATTTACAGTTTAGGTCTCATCTCTTTAAAAAAAAAAGGACGGATAAGATTAAGGTTTTCTATACAATTTTTAATTTTTTTTTGTTTGACACCTTCGAGTAAATCTAAAGAAAAATCTGTTTGCAAATACAAAGTCTTTCATCAATCAGAATTACAATTTTGGAAGCTAAATTTTGGGTAAATTTGTCACATGTAAGAGAAAAATTTTGTGTCAATTTCTTAAATTAAAAATCTGCATGATCAAATAGAAGTAGTCTTTGATATTGAAGTTTACTGTAATGCAGTAATTCAAAATAAAAATATTGATTATCATACACTAGAAGCACAATATTCTACATTTAAGTTAAGTGAACCTGCATTTTTATACCTGGATAACTCAATTTGGGCAATCTAAAAAATATTAACATATAAATGAGAATATTCAACTATAGTGAGCAACATTACTAGTTGCTAAAGTCTGGTATAAAATTATTTGTACCGTTTTTTAGATTTGCAAAACATAGATTCCCATGTAGATGCAATATGTCAGGTGCTGTTAGTTTTCTTCTGTTTCTTTCCAGTAGGTTTCATTTTCACAGGAAATACATATTTTCCTTAGAAGAAAAAAGACTGATTAAAAGAAACATTATCATTAAAAGTAACATTTTTGTGTCTTCATTTTACTTATAAACTTCCAACTAAGGAATTACATTTATTTCTTCCTTAAGTGATGACTTGATATAATTTAGATGTCCCTCAGAAAAAATGTCCTCCAAAGACTAATTTGAACAGTAAATTACTGACCTGAGATTATAAATAGTGTCACATTTGGCTTTATTTTAAAGGAATGGTTTACATTTAATTGATCCACCGAATAAGATGAGATGCTTCAGCAAGGTGCCGAGCACTGTACAATCTAGAATAAAATCTGCCATATGTTTGAAGGTACATTTAGAAATAGTAAAAAATGTTTCCTTTGTTTTCAGCTATTTTAGGAAAATGGAATAAGTGTCTATGCATCCAGGCCAAATTATCATATTCATGCATTCAGCATAAACACTGAATTATCTTCCAAATATGACATTTCTAGGTGTGGTTACCAAATGACTGAAATCAACTTCTTTCTTTACATAAGAGAGCCAAACAAAAGACAATGGTTTGGATTAATCAAATCCCAAAGTTATATGAAGCAAATAATGTGCTATTTAGTTGATGAATTTAAACGATATGCACTGGATACTTAAAAGTTTTGTATTCCTGAAAATTTGATTTTCAGAAATAGCGCAGCTTTGATATTAATTTAATCAGAACAAATTCGTATGTAAAAGGAAGAGATGGACTGTAATTATAAAGTTGCGTGATGCTCTTAACCCAATTCATGTGCTGATGCTTGGGGCTACAGCCACATTATTAAAATATAGCGTCTGGATCTTGAATTTTCCAAAGCAATAAAGGAGATCTCTGAAGGACAACAAAGGAATGGGGAAGAAGCGAGTTTGCGGCTTCTGAAATGAATGCAAATGGCATCTCCATTCATTTCATTCACAGCAATCTGTCACCTTTTAGTTTCTCTCTCCAGATAGAAATAGGAGATAATACTGGAAATAGTAGTGCATAAGTGGACAGGGCCCGACCATTAAAATGTTTACCATTTCCAGAATGATGCCTGCAGATGTTACAAAATTGAAACTGGATAGGTGTTAGAATTGCTGCTGGTTTCTATTCATTTGAATGGCAGCAACCCAGAACTCTGTTTTACGGTTTCTCGTGGAGGGACAATCCATTATCTTTTTTTCCCTCCCTGGAATCAAATAGTATTTTTGTGAGGATTACATCCCTATAGTATGCGGCAGTGGAACCAATGCTATGAGGTTTGAATGTCAGGCTTATTTCTAAATTCAACTCCTTTACAATTGCAGAGTTGACTTAGAAATTGAAATCCCAGTAATGTAATTGATTTTTAAAAGTTTTGAATCGAAAAACCTTCTTTCCAAATAAGCAATAAAAAGACTCATAAGAAATAAAAAATAGCAGGAAAAAATATGCTCTTTTTTATCATCTGTAATGCTTGAAAGATTGCACAGAGTCCAAATAACGATATTTACATACTAGTTTTGTGCAAGTAATTTTGTCAGCAGTTTTTTGTAAATGAAGAAAATGAAGCATACAAAGGTTAAGTATGTTTTTTCCAAAATTCTCACACTTAGCCTGCGGTTATAAAAGTTAGTGATTTCTGGAGACAATAGTCTATCTGGCTTTGAATGATACACTTAAAATAAAACCTGTGTAAAAGTCATATTTGTTTTAGAAGGAAGTAATTTTTCTTCTATAATAAAAGACGAACAAGTTTCATAGGAAAAACATAGCAGAATATTATTCTCAGATGTATTTAAAGATATTATAGAACTTTATGTCCAGGAAACAATTCTTAATAACTTTCATTTGCAGAGTAAGATCTTACTGTATATAAATGGCTTTTCACCAACTTCTTTTTACTGTAACATTATGAAAAAAAAATACATTTACTGGTTTCAACTTTCCTGTTCTTCTTTCCAAACTCTATTTGAATCATACTTTTATTCCTAACATATGCAAATATTCTCAACAAAGTTATCCAAACTGTGCCCTCTCAGGACGGTTGGCAGTGCTTATCTCCCTAGACTTCACAATATTTGACTTAGTAGATCACTCTTTTTTCTAGACACAAATTCTTCATTTGGCTTTAAGGATATCTGAATCTCCTGGTGGTTTTTAGTCTTACCACAGTAACTATTGTTTCTCATTCTTCTGTGCTAGTTTCACTTTAGTTCTTCACCCTCTGAGTAGTTAGGTAGTCCAAGAACCATTTTTATCCACATTACAGCCTTAGTGATCCTCTTTCATAAATAAACCCCATTAATACGTTCATGAGACCACCAACTTTAGGTTATCTGAAACCTGTACATCACCTGTGAGATTTCTTAAGCAACTTAATTGCTTGACAATCCCATTTATAATCCTAAATAGGTACCTCAAATTTAATATGTTAAAATCCAACCAAAATCTTAATTTTTCCCTCTTTGCCAGAAATCTTGATGCTGGTTTCTCTATCACAGACCATAGTTAAAGTTAAAAAAAACTTACAGAATATGACTTCCAAGTATATTTTATTTTTTATTTCAAATTAATATGAGGGTACAAATGTTTACGTTACAGTCTTGCTTTCAATTCTAAGGTAAAGTTCGAGTTGTAGTTGGGCCGTGCACCCAGGGGCGTGCTGAACGCCCTCACTTTGTGCACATTTGGTGAGATCCCAACACTTGCCTTCCTCTTGTTGAGGCCCACAGCCATGCGGTAGTGATGCAGGACAAGGCAGCCCTACAACTGCTGCCTTGGCCCTGGCAGCGCTGATGCTGTGGCGGATGGAGAAACCAGCTTGCGGAAGGGCCGGACACCTGTGTGAAAGACACTGGTGCCTTGCTGTCTCCTTCCCGTGCTCTTCTTGCTGGTAAATTTCATGGATGGTGTCTTGCTGTCTGCTCTTCCTGCACATCTGACTGGTCAATATCATGTCAGTTTCCAGGGCCTGGGTCTTCATTGGACAGCTGGCTGTAACTGACAAAGACCCACGCCCTAAGAAGTTCCGTCAAAACAACTCCCTGGGACTATATAAACCCCTGAGCAAAGAGCTCAG
>CAUYRH010099091.1:0-18383 GCA_963574655.1 Perodicticus potto
ATATCAATGTCTTCATATAGTGATTGAGAAAATGCCATGAAGGCTATGTTTAACAGTTCGACCAAAATATTTCAGATTGTATATGAAGTCAGCACATTGTGCCCCATGATTGCACTAATGTACACAATTATGATTTAATAAGACTATAAAAAAAAAGAAGGAAAATACTTTTGGGGGTAACACTTCACCTCTAAAAATACATGTCTCTCACTTACAATCAGTAAAAGAACAGATTGTCCCATTGTGGAGAATGCTAATTTTGAACCTGGGTGGTAGGTATATAGATGATCACTGTACAACTTTGTTTACTTTTGTGTTTGGAAATTTTATATAATTAAATAAGTAAAATAAAAATTATATGATCCTAAAAAAATAATAAATAAATAAATAAAAAAATAGCTGGGGGTGGTGGTTCACGCCTATAATCTCAGCACTTTGGGAGGCCAATGTAAGAGGATCACTTGAAGTCAGGAGTTTGAGACTGCAATGAACTACAATCACACCACTGCACTCCAGTGCCTGGGTGACAGAGAGAGACCCTGTCTCTCATAGATAGATAAATATGTGATAGATAGGTAAGTAGATAGATAGGAAAGAAAGGAAGAAAGAGGGAGAGAGAAAAAGAGGGGGGGGGAGGCTATTTTATAATAAATCATTATATTAAAATATTAGTTAAAAGATAGATTTAATTTTGGTTACAAATAACAGAGAAATGCACGATAATTTTCAATGGCATTAGAAGGTATATGTAAGAAGGTCTGATAGGGAAATGGAAACCTAATCAATTTCAGTTTGAGGTTTTTACTACCATCATCATCACGGTGATGTTAAGTTTATCTGTCTTTCCTTTCCTCCTTCCTTCCTTCTTTTTATATTTTGAGATCTTACAAAAGTAAGGAAGGGAGGGAGGGAGGAAGGAAAGAAAGAAGGAAGAGAGGAAGGAAGGAGAGAGAAAGAGAGAGAGAGAGAAGACAGAGAAGCAAGGGACTTCCATTGGCCTCCTGCTGTTTCTAGCTATGCTTACAGTGTTCGCTGTTAGAAGCCCCAAGACGCCTTTTGGGGATTCTCTTACCCTGCAGGAAGCATAACATGGTGGTGACGAGCCAGGGCTTTGCATTTGGTGACTTGTTCACTGTTGACTCTGCTACTTCTGGCTCTTTATTACTTCATATGTCTAAGCCTCAACCTTTTCAAGAATAAACTGGGAAACACACTGGACCACCTATTTCTTAGATCTCTGTAAAAATCAATTTAATTCATATCTGTATGACACCGTCTGGCAAATAAAAGAAACCACCGGATGCCAGCTATTAACTGAACGTTATCTCAGCATTTTTTTTCGTTCATCTCCCTGGCAAGATGAAACGGGGGAGGTTTACTTAAAGAAGGTATCTACATTGCAGGATTTGTCCTATTTCACTTCTACACTTGACGGTATGCTCCAGATTGTGGAATCAGTGTTACTGAGATGATGATCCAGGAACAAGAAAACAGTCAGTGTTAGAGGTGTCTCCCTACGGGTAACCTCCTGCCTGCCACAATGGAATTTAAGGTTGGTTTGGGGTGACTTCATTTGACCTCATGTCATTGATAAATGAAAACTAAGATTTCACTCTATGTTTTAAACATTGAGTTTAACAGTACGAAATTCTAGGAATGGGGTATTTAGGAAAATATCAGGTTCATTTCAAACCTAAATGTTCTCTTTAGATTCCACTATTGAATCTAAAAATCAAGGTCTACTTGTTTTTTCTGAAGTCTGACATAAAGCAAGTTATGATCATAGGAAAACAAGAATTTATATTGATTTGGAGCACAGAAATAAAATTTTTCTTATAAGCCCACGGCATATCTCAAATTGCCTAATGCAAACTTCAGGCATTCTCATCTTGTTGACCAAGGGTGACAGTTGTTAATGAAGTTTCCCGTAAAAGTTAAGTGACGTGTCCTTCAGCGCTGACATCGGAATCAGTGGGAAACGTGGATTTCTTCTCTAGTCACTTTGCACCCAAACACAGCTACTCTGCGCCACACGTAAAAAGTGGGGCACATGTGGAGACTCTACTGAATGAAGCATATTGAGTCTAGAAGAAGATAAGCTTGAAAACACATTATGATGTAGCTAGAAAAATGTTATAGTGGGCCAGAAAGAGGCTGAGTTTGCCTTTCTGGGAGGTAAGACGGACTTATCTTCCAGAGGACAATTTGAACTGTATCTTGCAGATCAAGGAGAAGGGGCCAATTAAATTCAGAGAGATGTTTACTCTGTATGAGGGAAACAAAAGAGAAAGAAGCTGTGAAACAGAATAGAAACCCTATATGTTTCAAAGTGGCTAGAACTGAGGGCTCAGTGACAGAGGAGGAAAGAGGTGGGGTTTGGGCTTTGAAAGAAGTGCAGGAGTCAGATCACAGAGAGCCCCACATTAAAAATTAAACCTGCAAACAAGAACACAGGAAATTAGAAAATGATGACACAATTAGGAAATGCCACTAGGTTAAAAGAAAAAAACAAAGTGAAGTCAACATTAGCACTACACAGACAGCTGACTCAGGGCTCAACTTTCAGAGCATTGAAGAGAACGGGCAGGTGTCCAGGGTGACTGACCCTTTCATGCTCAGGAGAAAAGGAATAAAATATAACCCTTTGCCTTTTTAAGACAACAAGGCCTGTATGTGCAGATAAATATACCCATTGACATGGGAATTTTTTATTCATTTTAAAAAGTTTACGTTATTATCAAGACACTCAGAATAATTTTTATATATAGTAGAACCTCTGTCAGTTGACCTCCAGAGGGACTTCAACAAACTGGTCAACTTACAGAAGTGGCCGACATAAGGAACTAGGGCTACTGTACTTATATATACATGTGGTCCAGTCTATGGAAATTAGGCCAACTTAGGGGGAGGTGATCAGCTCTGGAGGTTCTGCTGCACATTAATAAAGTTATGTGTCTATAATAGGATATAAATTGAGTATACGTATACTTCCACAGATAGATAGATGATATCCCGGGGGGGGGGGGGCGGCTATGTGCTCAAATCAGATTTGAGCTGGGGAATGAATAACCCTGGATACATGGAACAAGATTTTCTTCCTCAATACTTCAGCCGTAACCCTTCCTAACCACCTTTTCAGGGACCTTTTCGCATCTGTCTCCCTCTGCTCTGAACCTCTGCACCTCAGCCAGGTGCCCTATTGTTTTTTTTGTTTGTTTGTTTCTTTTTGAGTCTGAAGATCAAAGTCATCTCAAAATTAGTTTACGTGACTTTGTGCCTCTTAAACCCAAAAGACGCAACGTGAGCAGATTAGTAATTCTAGGAACAAATTCAGTTCATGCAACTGAACTGCCATATCCATGAACCTGTTATTTGAGATCAGGGAATTAATGCCTAGAAATGGGAAAAAATGAGAAAATACTCTATGAAATTACTGCTCATAAGAACAGTGACTGGATCTAATTTAGAACTGTTCAAGTGTAGTCCTAGAGGGGACCTTGGAAATTACCCAGCCAAAGCCCCTGAAGATGTGAATAATTCAAATAAAAACTTTAATTGTCCAGTTCCATTTTCTCTTCCTATAAAAAATGCACACATAGCCTTTCTGAAGTCAGCGTATCAGCCCCGTGTGAGGTGTCTGTAGATAGTCTAAATGGCAGAATCCACAGCGCCTGCATCCCAACAGAAAAGCTCTACAGTAAAGCTTCCTTTGCCATCTCTGCTGGAGTCCCTCCTACTTCTGCTGATCACGACTACTCTGGGAGTTAAGGAGTCAACCCGCAGGACTCAAGGGATGTGACACAGAATTACTGTCACCTAGAAAGAGATGAACAAGGGGCGACAGAGAAGGGAGCCCCGCGAGTGTAGACAGGAGTAATCAAGCCATGTTTGCTGAACTTCAGACCAAGGGAAATTATTATGCTCTGATTCTCAGAGGCTGAACAAGAATGGAAGTGTCTGCTGCCTTCACTGCTCCCGGGGACCTCGGGAACGTAACAGTCTAGGCAACCAGCAATAATGCCTCCCAACACCTGAGCTCCCTGGCATTCATTCATTGTGCTGCTTCAAGCTACAAGCTTCTGTGGGCATCTCGGAAAAGACTCAAAGGCACAAATGCCCCCTTTACAATCTGCTGACAGATTGTGTAGGGCCTGTGCCCTAGAATCTCCAATCTCGTATCCCCAGTGTGGGCTCACAGACTCACACACGCTGGCATCTACACGAATCAGGTGGCAAACAGGAGCTGCTTCTGTGCTCTTACGAACATACATGAGCCTATGCGGAGAATCAAAAACGGTGTAGAACAGAGTGCTGGCATCGAGACCTGGGTCCAAAGGGTTTAATTTCCATGTGGGGAATTATTTGGTTGGTTTCTTTCTTGTTTAGCTAATTAGAGGTATCCGTCATAATGGCAACATCTATCTGTAGAACAAGGGAGTCATAAAGGGTTTGCAGTAGAATCTTTGCAAGGTACAAAGTGCCACAGAGCGATTAGAGTGTATTTTTACAAGCTCTATTAAACCAACTGTGGAAGCTAAGTCTGGAAAACCAATTTCACATCTCTCTGGAAGTGCTGTTGTTTATCTGCCTAGGGTACAGTGTAAGTGCTCACAGTTTGCGGTATTCAGTCTCCTACTCCCTACCAAGCCTCTGCAACAAAATTGTCAGCTTGTCAGTAGCTCTGTGAAAGCACAAGTACAGCAGAAACGACTAAGTAGTTTGAATACAGGAAAATAACAGAGATGCATGTCTCAGGGCGGGATCCCTGATGACCCCAACAACGGCACAAAGCTAGTTCTGAACACAAAACATCAAGATGAAAATCATCAATGTAGAATTAATTGACATTCTAATCCTTGTGCTTTGGTGCGTGCTCACTTCTCATCGCAAAACAAACAGAACTTCCTAAAATCCAGCACACACAAATTTTGTAACTGAAGGTGGCGGATGAATGAACCCACCTGATGCTTTTGAACAGGAGTCCCTTGTACTAAGGCCAATTTGTGATCACCAGAGGGGAAGGCATCTCTCAGCTCTATAGATGGGCAGTTACTAGGACGCCCTGAAATATACGCATTTTAAGAAAGGAAAAAAAAACCGTATTAAATTTGTGATACTACAATTCCAAGAGGTGCTGAATGAAACTTGTATCCATCTTTTGTTACTGGCACATATAGAGAATAATTGTTTTCCTTCCTTAAAATGTGTATACATGGTTTTGGCACCCTCTGTATTTCTGCCCTCAGGAAGAGGTGACACTGTGGTTTTCAACCAGGATGACAACTCTTCTATAATGTGTAAGAATGAGTGGGGGTGTTTTTGTTTGTCACAGTAACTGCTAGATGCTCCTCGGATCTGGCGGCCAGGGTGCCAAACATCCTGAAGTGTGTAATTCAGTCCTCAGCAGAGAAGCCCTGCCTCACCCTAAATGCTAGGAGCGTCTTCACTGGTGCAAATTTCTCAACACGGCAGAGGCCAGGCAGACTCCCAGCTGGACATCCCTCATGAATATTGCTGTAAGGTTTAGCTTCCTTAAAACTTACTGGGAATGAAAAAAATAATAGAGACAGAATGCCATCTCACACTAGAAATGGAGGCTATTTTTCTCCATCACAGAGGAAATATGTTTCTGAAATAAAGTTATTGGTGGAACAAAAGAAATAACAGTGGGGAATTACTCCCGCACATCTTGCTACACAAAAAAATGCTCCGATTCTGTAAAAGGTTCTTCTTTCAGACTTAAAAAAAATTTTCTTTAATGTATATCGTTGAATGTTGGGGATTGCATGTCTATCCCAAACTCCGTGTGCGTGTATAAATGAATCTTTCTTTCAAAACGCTGAAAGGCTGTGCTGTCCATTACAATGGTTTAACTTATAGAAGAACAGAATGTGAAGTCAAAATTTGGATCAAATTTGCTGCTTTCAAAGACTTTAGGATCCACTATTTTTTTGTCCCCCTTTAGCAGATATTATTCCTCCACTTCAGATGCCCAAGGTTATCCACTATTGACACCAAGAAATAAACAATGATACAAATGTGAACTGCTAACCTTTCCCTGGGGTATCTATTTTAACAGGGATCAAATCCTTGAGTTAAAGTGAATTTCAGTGAGTGACAAGAATTTCAAATGACAGTAGGGCCTTGCCAGGGCTCTGAAATTCCTGCCACATAATCCGTATCGACTCACTCTGCCTTCCTACTGAAGTCAAAGCAGCTGACAGTTTCTTCTATAGGAGGAAGAAGTGATGTCTGTTCTGCAGTGGGGATGACAAAGGCCTAAGGACTGCCTGCAAAGCCCACTAGCTACTCTGATAAAGAAATATTCTTTCAGGGAATAATCTCACTCTACCAGTCAGGGCACCTGACTCCAGTATTTCCTGAAGGCTGAGCCTAAACCCCCTATGTTGGAGTGGTTACCAGTCTTCCAAAGCATGAGTATCTCTTCAAATGGCAAAAAAATGCTGGACCCCCTCAACTGTATCTTTAGAAACCATTGATGAAATGATATACGTGACAAAACAAATAGAGAGCTGGCATGCATTCAGGAATAAAATGAAATGATTCTTTTTTTTTTTATTGATCACAAAAGCACCTTAGTGAATTCAAAAACTAGTAGACATATGTGTGAAATAACATTTGTTCAGTTTACAGAAGCTACTCGGTATACTTAAGGATTTTAACTCATCCCTTGGAATTAACTCATAAGCTCCAGAAGATTATTATACAATAGTGCTGGAGTCACATTCAGACTTTGCATAACAGCAGCCAAGAGGATCTCAGACCCTTTTGGGAAGCCTCAGAGGTTGCTAACATTAACTGAAATCAGGGAAAGGAAATCTAAAGTTGTACGCATTTAATTAGGCTTTTATTTATATGAGCATAGTTACTTCAATTTTAGTTTTTCTTAAACTGAAAATTAGCTCTATTCTACCCCTTTCTAGACTTTCTCCTTTTCAGGACTATGATGAGTTTTACTTCTAGCATTACTTGCTATACTCTGGTCTACGCGTGGAGAAAAACAGCATTCTTTAACATTTTAGAAGAAAGGGCACCCTTTGACAGCTCTTTTTCTAATGCCCCCTGCTACTCAGCCATATGTGTCATTTTCTCCTAGTGGGGATAAGTGATTAATTATTCATCTCTTTCATTCTAAAGGCAGCACACAGGAAGAAGAGCCACGGGCATCACGCTTGGTGGGCGGAAGTACCAGGATTGTATGTGCACGGAAGTAAAAGAGACCCAGGGATGGATTAGCTGGTTGCCCCGATTCTAAATTCAATAGAACATCCCAAACAAATGTATGTTCTCTTTTGCTATTAATATCCTCCCCTTGACTCTAATTTAAATATCTCTAGGCTAATTGATATTCTAAGTAAAAAAATTGAGGAGAAAATTCTCTTTTCCTCCAAAAATATCTTCATTGGGAAGAATGGAAAAATCGAGAGTATCTAATAATATGCCTTAATGTGTCACAGGAACATTAGATCTAAAAGTGCCAGAAGTTTTGTACAATGCTTAACAGAGCATGGCAGCTTCCAAGGAAGTCCCAGGGTCCCCGAGGAGCTCACCACCCCCTCACTCCGCTCCTTCCGTCACAAGCTCAGACTCCTTGAATTCCTGTCAGCCTACGATGTTAAAGCATATTCCACTTCTTGGTGTGTTACTGGAGATAAGCATGGGGGGAAGATACTTACCCCTTGCTGATTATCTCTCTCTCAAACACACACATGAATACACACACACGTATGCATACACATAAGCACGAAAAACTAACAATGGCATTAAAGGAAGTTGTGTTAGAACCATGCCACAAGGGAGCTATATAAATATTCACTGAGGTGACAGGGACCACAGTCCCCAGCACTAAGTAATAAGACATTGTGGTCAGAATAGTAAAATACCTCTTACTACATCAATCATGAGGAAGTTGAGGCAAAGAACATCCCATCCTGCTCCCTATGAGCCATTACCAAAGCGGACCAGAGTGGAAACAGCGACACCCAATGTCGCTCCTCAGACTCTGTAAGTGGCTTCAAAGTAAGAAAGTGGGTTATCTAAAAAGTGTTTGTTCTTCCAAATTCAGACCCCAAATGAAAGAAAGGGTAAAAAAGGGCAGACTGCTGGAACTCACACGGGAGCTGACAATTTAAAGTTAATGTTGTACAACCTGCTGAATCCATCTGATCATTAATTCACAAACCTCAGCGGTAGGTATGACAGCTCCTCTGCCCAGAGGCTCAGTCATGCCTCAGCACTACCCCAGTAATTGTTTCTCGATAAAAGACAGGCAGCTTGGCTCATAAATGTCGCAGCCATCACTGGCATGAGTCAGGTGTGTAGGTCCATGGGTCCTGTGGGGATGGCAGAAGAAAACGTGCTTCTGGAAGTCCTCACCCTCACTGACATGTGCCCTTTCAACACTGCCATTCTGTGATGGCTGGATTTCTCCTGTCCCCAAGTGCAGTAATCAAACCCTTCCCAAAGATATCAATTAGATGCAGGGATGGCTTTCCTGAGCTCTTTAGCAGCTCAAACTATAATGGAGATGGTGGTAGCAGATTGCAACTGTCTATTTGTAAGTGCTGTCCCGGGTTTTCTTTTTCAGATTTAAAACATAGATGAGTAACAGCTCATCTGTTGTGTGATGAGCACAGCATTTACCTGACACAAAATCTGAGCTATGACAGCTTTGACTCCCGTAAAGAGCCCTGCTGAGCTCCTGAAGACGCCGTGTCCCCTAGCCTGTCTGAAGTGTGCTTTGCAGATGAACATCAGCTCTGGACGTCCCCAGACTAGTGCCTCTTGTGTTTGGAACATGGCTTGTTTACCATAGAAAGAACCCAGCAGGTCTTCTGACCTGAGATCCCTTGGGAAACGTGACACCTACCGTGGTCCCCTACTTATTCAGAGCCAACTTGTTCCTAGAATCCAAATCACAACATTCGAATCACAATTACAGTGGAAAGGTTTCCCTGAACTCTCATGCTCAGGGCGCTCATCCGGAACAACAGAACTGATGAATAGCAAGCGGGAAGTGCAGTCAGAGAACACTCAGGAGGAGAACCGTCACAGAGTGCACCCAGACCACACGCATCGCAACGCGGGACTAGAGTTTAAGTACAGGCCAGAATGGAAATAAGAGGAAAGGCAGGTGGTGAGAGTCCTACGGTGGACTTAAATCCACGAGAACAATGTAGAGGGTTGATTTCTGAAAACACCTAGCAAAGGAGCAAGTCTGAGACACGCACACACCAGCATTGGAAAGAAACTATAAAACTCAACAAAAACCATTTGCTCTCAGAACTCTAAACTCAATGAGTCACACAGTAAAATACAGCACAGCAGCCACGGACTCCTGGAGGAGAAAGCACACAGCCTGCATCCTTCTGCGCTCCCGTGGACGACACCTGTGAGTCACCTCCATTCCACCCAGCCTTGCTTTCTGTTACACCTGGGCATTTTATGTTTCTTCCCTTCTTTCTTTCTTGGCAGTACTTGAAAAACAGTAACCTGCAAAACAACACTCCATTCTTGTACGGCAGCGAGCTCTGTACTTCTCCTAAGTCTGCGAATGAGGATCCCAAGACTGGGAGTTTAGTACCATACAGAAAGTAATTAAATGACCTTTCTGTCTTCTTTCCTCCCTCTTGTTGCCCGTTGGCTTTCTCCCTAGAGGAGAAGGGAATGTGGACAGAGGCTCCAGGATATTCTCCCAGACATCTAGAAAAAGCATTGCAGTGTGAGCTGTGAACCACTCATTCCCAACAGGCCCAACTTCTGCTAGATTCTCCTTGGAATCACCACGGTAGGGGGGAGTATCAAATCCAAGACATAAAATCCTTACTGAGCACCTGTCACATGTTGATCCTAAAGTCCACCCAATCAGCGAGGCAAAATTATACAGAGCCCCAGGGATTGGCTGAAATGGTTAGTTTATTTAAAACTAACCAAGCTTGGGCATGGTGGCTAATGCCTGTAATCCCAGCACTCCGGGAGGCCAAGGTAGGTGAATTGCCTGAGCTCAGGAGTCTGAGACCAGCCTGAGCAAGAGTGAGACACCATCTCTACTAAAAATAGAAAAACCGGGGCAGAGTGGCACACGCCTATAGTCCCAAGCTACTTAGGAGGCTGAGGCAAGAGGATTGCTCAAGCCTAAGACAGTCTGAGGTTGCCATGAGCTTTAACACCACAACACTCTATCCAGAGCGACAGAAAAATAAATAAATAAAATCAAGCCCCCAATCTAACCAAGCTTCTTTCTAGCTCTGGTCATAATTATAGCCAATTATATTAGCAATTGTGTTTTTAAGTAAATCTGCTAAGAACATGTCAGCTATGGTGTGGTGTATTTACTTTTTATTAGCTATTTTAATTGTGATATCTTTTACCGTAACCCATGTCTCAATCTGCTTCAGAGATAATATATTTTACCACAAATTGGTTTGCAATAGAATGACTCAGCCACCATAAAGTAAATTTTTTCTTTGTAAAAGTACAGCTCTGCAAAAACTGTTCTTAGGCTAGGGAGCATTACTATATTTATTTATTGCATGGATGGTTACATGCCATTGGCAATTGTTTCATGACAACAGTTGTAATATTAATATTTCAAACCCAAAGGGAGACAAACATGGTTATTACTTCTCAGCAGCAGCTCCTCATATGTTAGTTTACTACTAGGATTAGTGAACTAGAATTATCAACCAACAAATTTTCTTTCTCACAACTTTCTCATCTTTCTTACAGAAAATCTGCAAAGTTCAGAATAGCTTTTAAAAGAATAGAATATTATTACCAACTTTGCAGTACAGAAAGTTAGGACATCTCAATAAACAGAATTTTAAAATGCCCATTCTCCAAAATTTTCTCTAAACTGTAGTGATTTTAATCCACTGTGGTTTGTTAAGAAAAGAATAACCCCTTGTCACATCATTTAGTATTTCTTTCATTACAATTGAAGTTGAAGAATTTCTTAATGACTATTGGCTTCCTGGTGTTTGGGGGATTAATACTAATTCATTATGGTCTTTACCTTGTTTCCCTAGGGATGATCACTTTTCATTATGATCATTGCTATTGTTATTATTAATTATAGAATTTTAATATAAAATGCAAATCACCTGTCAGATACGCTACAAATATTATTTGCAGTTTTTGTGTTTTGTTATACTGCTTTATTACATAAGAACGAAAGAGTTCACAAATTCTGTCTGAAAATAAAATGAAATTCCTAATATAATGGTAGGTTGTCTTGCAAGCAACTTTACTTAGGAAAAGGACTTACTAAATATTCTTAAAGAAGCACAAGTCAAAGATGAATAAGTAAAATTCAAGGATATTTTAAAAAATAAAGATTTTGTAGTATGAAAAGATAGAAGGTAGTGAATCCCTTAGAGTAAAACTGACCACTTCCAAGAGGTATACGATGGAATTACAGTATAGCTGAAATATCTTATCAGATATAAGCAGGTTGAAAATATGAATGTGAATGGCAATATATTATTAAAAGAAATTTAAAGTTAAAGCAAACAGAAAATACACTTAGAAATAATGCAGGACCAACAAATTAAAAAATGAAAAAGTTTGTTGAACTTGAAGAAGTTGAGATAGCTGAAGAATAAAAAAATGATTCATTGTGCAATCAAAAATGATTCAATGTTTCATTCTGAAACAAACAGTATTGTTGATCTAATATTTCAAAACTGTACAAGAAATAGGACTAAAAATAACAACTTTGATTCCCAGATAACATACAATAACCAGAAACTGAATCCTTAGAACTAAAAAGTCTCATTTTAAAGCTGAAATAGAAACAAAGAACTGTATCATATGCACTTTTCAGAAGAAAGTGATTCTGTTTTTGTCTATGAGAAGGCAAAAGCACAAAAGCAACAAAACTATATTTACTTAAAACTGGGGTATTGTTAATTTTCATTCATGCATAAAAACAAGGCAGTAGTATATGTGGAAAGATTTAGAAAACTCACTAAAGACATTTACTACAATACGTGCTGAAGAATCTACTAATACCCATAGTAAATACTAATATCTGAAGACATAAGTAAAGAATTACGCTGATTACTACTACTAATAATAATTCATTTAAATAATTATTTTTCTTCTTATTTAATATTAGCAACAATTCTTTTCTTTAAATTTCAAATTAATATGAGGGTATACATTTTTAGGTTTCATTGTTTGCAATTCTAAGATAAGTTTCATGTTGTAGTTGGTCAAGTCCTTCATCCAGGGCGTATGCTGAACACCCTCACTTTGTGCACATTAGGTGAGATCCTGCCAATTGTCTTCCCCCTCCCTTCCCCTTCCCTTCCCTTCCCTTTCCTTTCCCCTTCCCCTTGCTAAACTATATTTGTGTTTCATCATTTGTGTGGACACGTGGTTGTCTATATATTGGTTTTGTATCAGCCAATATCATACTGATAAAACTGAAAGTATTCCAATTCAAAACTGGAACTAGGCAAGGAGGCCCACTGTCACCACTGCTATTCAACATAGTGCTGGAAGTCCTAGCCATTGCACTCAGGAAAGAGAAGGAGATCAACAGTATTCAAAAAGGGACAAAGAGAGTCAAACTCTTGCTCTCTGCAAATGACATGATCTTATACCTGGAAAACCCCAGGGTCACACCTATAAAGCTCTTAGAAGTGATCAAGGAATATTGCAGCATCTCAGGATACATAATCAATGCCCACAAATCAGTAGCCTCCATATATGCTGCTAACCAGTCAAGCTGAGAATAAAATCAAAGACTCTACACCTTTTACAGTAGCTCCAAAGAAGGTAATATATCTGGGAAGATATCTAACAAAGGATGTGAAAGATATCTTTAAAGAGAACTATAAAACCCTGAGAAATGAAAAGAGCAGAAGACATTAACAAATGGATGAACATACCATGCTCATAGTTGTGAAGAATCAATATTGTTCAAATGTCCGTACTACCCAAAGCAATCTACAGATTTAATCCAAGCCTTATCAAAGCACCAATATCATACTTCAAAGAAGTTGAAAACATAGAACTTCATTTCAGATGTAACCAGAAAAAAACCCAAATAGCCAATACAATTTTTAGAAATATAAACCAATCTAGAGACATATTACCAGACTTCAAGTTATACTACAAGTGTACAGTGATCAAAACAGCATGGTACTGGCACAAAAATAGACGTGTAGATCTATGGAACAGAATAGAGAATCTAGAGATAAAAAACAGACACACACCACCCTGATCTTTGACAAACCAAACAAAACCATGCACTGGAGTAAAGAATCCCTATTTAATAAATGGTGCTAGGAGAATTAGTTAGCCACATGTAGAAAACTGAAACTGGACCCACACCTCTCACCACTGACAAAAATTGACTCTTGCTGGATAAAGGATTTACATTTAAGACATGAAGCAATAAGAATTCTAGAAGAGAGCGTGAGGAAAATGATTGACAAAATTGGCTTGGGAAAAGATTTTATGAAAAAGACCCTCCTGGCAACTGTAGCAACATCAAAAATAAATAGATAATTCCTATCACCCGTTAATTATGAATGAAAGAAGAAATAGGATGAAAACTGAATATAAAGCCAAATAGTCAAAATTCCTTATTGTTTATAAAAAAATAAGAATATGCAGAATTGGGAAGGTTGCATAATGTTTTGCAAAAGGCACTGATAGTTAAATATTGAGTAATTAATGTCTAAATCATTTAAAGATAGAAGGAAATAGGCAAAATTCCACATAAAAAAGAAAAGATAAACCAAAAGGAATCTCGAAATACTAAAAAGAAATGGAACAGATTGAAAAACAGGAACTACTACATTAAACATGAAACTATCTCCCTCACCTCTTAAAAGGGAGAAATTCACAGATTGCATTTTCTTATAGCCGGGCATTGTGGAGGGCACCTGTAGTCCTAGGTACTTGGAAGCTGAGGCAAGAGAATTGCTTAAGCCTAAGAGTTTGACGTTGGTGTGAGCTGTGATGCCACTGCACTCTAAAGAGGGCAATGTAGTGAGACTCTGTCTCAAAAAAAAAATCCAAAAATTGTCTGCTTATGAAGTAATACATCATTAAAAGGCTAAAATTGAGATATTCAACAAAGTCCTATCAATCAAATATGAACAAAAGAATAACATGAATGAAAATACTAGCCAAAATAGAATTAAAGGCAATAGGTACCACATTAAAGATTATCACACTATTATAAAAAGACAATCATAAGGAAATCATAATATCATATTTTGATATTTCATCTAGCAAATATCATACTTGAAACATCTCTACATTATCAACTCATATTATAAACACTAGACTAAAAACTGAATTAAGAGGCGAATAAGACCCTCCCCTGAAAATGCCATAGTCTAGAAGAGAAGAAAGACATCTAAACAGGAACCTGCCCTATACAGATGCTCCTTAATTTATGGTTGGGTTATGTCATCCCAAATCAATCATAAATTGAAATTACGGTAAGTCAAAAATTCATTTAACAGTGGCTAGCACCTATAACCCTTACACTCAGGGGGGTCCAAGGTAAGAGCATTGCTTGTAGTCAGGAGTTTGAGACAAGCCTGAGCAAAAGTAAGACCCTGTCTTTACTAAAAATAGCAAAATCAGCTGGGCAAGCTGGGCACCTGTAGTCCCAGCTACTCAGGGAGGCTGAGGCAGGAGGATTGCTTGATCCTTGGAGTTTGAGGTTGCTGTGAGTTACGATGAGGCCATGGCACTCTAGACAAGGCTATAGAGTGAGACTCTGTCTCAAAAAGAAAATGTATATAATACATCTAACATCACAGCTTACTATCCTATTGTGGACATTCTTAGAACACTTACATGAGTATACAGTTAGGCAAAATCATCTAACAGAAAGCCTGCTTTATAATAAAGTGTTTAGCATCCCATGTAATTTATTGAATGCTGTACTGAAAGTGAAAAACAAAATGGTTGTGTGAGTATCCACTATTAATGTATGGAGCTGAAAAGACACTGGGCCTGAAGAATGTTTGAATCATTGAACTAAAATTAATTGCTGGGTGAGGGGGGACGTACAGTCACAAGGTCATCAATTCCTCTCTCTTCTGTGAGGCTTGATAATTGCTGGTAGAAGATGCTGAGGTATTGGCGCTTGTTGATGGCTTAGCAGGTACACTGTGCTTCAGGAAGATAACAAATTTTAACTCGAGTTTGTCTCTTCTATACATTATATATTTCTCTATAGTGAGCAAGAGCACCCTGTATCTATCTGTCAGCTCTTCCAAACCTCTTGTAATTGATTTTCCATTTCCTCTAACATCCTTATGCCACTGCTGATCTTACTAAATGTCTCCACCAGTTTCTTTGCCATGAACTTTCTTTCTGTCTCAGATATCGTCTGTCTCTGCCTCAATGTTTTTACTTTTCTTCCTTCAGATTGATCAATGCCTCATTGGAAAGCTCTTCACTTTCAAAGCCAACAAGCTTACAAAACCCTCTTCACTGATGTCTGATTCTTGCCGTTGCTCAGGCACTGAAATCTTGTAATTTATTATTTCAACAACAGCAGAATCTTTATTAAAGATTTTGGAATCTGTACCCATGTCTTCAGAGAAGAGAACACTTCTGCACTGCTGTTGGGAATGCAAACTAATACATTCTTTCTGGAAAGAAGTTTGGAGAACACTTAGGGAACTAAAAGTAGGCCTGCCATTCGACCTTGCAATTCCTCTACTAGGTATATAATCCAGACGACCCAAAATCACTTTACAACACAGACATTTGGACAAGAATGTTTATTGCAGCACAATTCATAGTAGCCAAGGTATGAAAGCAGCCCAAGTGCCCATCAACCCATGAATGGATTAACATTTTGTGGTATATGTATATCATGGAATATTATGCAGCCATAAAAAGATGGAGACTTTACCTTTTTTATGCTTACATGGATGGAGCTGGATCATATTCTTTTTAATAAAGTATCTCAGGAATGGAAAAAAAATATCCAGTGTACTCAGTACTATAATGAAATCAATATATAATTACCCACACTTTCGCATGAAAGATAAAACACAATTATAGCCCAGAAAGAAGGAAAGAAGAGGAGGGGGAGGGGAGGGGAGGTGCAGGTGAATGGGTGGAGGGAGGGTAATCGGTGGGATCTCACCTACTGTGCATATTGCAACTGTACATGTCAAATATATTAAGAGTAGAGTATAAATGTCTAAACACAACAATTAAATAAGTGAGGTAAATATATTAACCAGTTTGATGTAAACTTTCCAAATTGTATAAAAAATCAGCACATTGTACCCCATAAATGCAGTAAGGCACACAATTGTGATCTAATATAAAAATCTGTTCTTCCAAATCCTGTTCATAAACTGCTGTGTGATTTTTTTTCACATTGCAGCTATGCTCTGGTCAGTACTTAGAGTGTTAAAATCTTTCCAAAGTTCTCAGGGTGTTCAGATAGATTCAGTCAAACATCTGGTGTAAATAACATTCCTTGAAGGCAGTTGTTGAGCCTCGGTCCATTGGTTGAATAATTGTTGTTGTGTTTGGTGCAAATGCACACTTTTTATGTCAGGATCCATGTTGTCGATATGCTCTAAATCCAATGCCCTGGATCAATGTCTAAGGTAAGAAGAACCTTGAAAGGTATGCTGTTCAAAAACCAGTCTGCATCAATCTGATTTCCTCCAGTTTTCTGGTTATGGTGGTAATAAAAAGGAAGAGTATACATGATCACATGATTTAATGATCTAGATTTCGCTGAGTGATAGATGAACAAAGGCATTAAGTTGAACTCTGCAACATTTCCACCTGAAAGCAGCGTTACATGGTCTTGGAATGCCTTGAAACATGGCATTATTACAGACTCTTCATGAATGTATGTATGCTTTGGCATAAGCTTCTAGAACTAGCCCATCTCAGCACCATTGAGTATTTATTCTAGGAAATATTTCTCATCCACAATTACCCTATGCAGCTGTTCCTCAGACGCTTCAGCACCTTTGGTATCAGCACTTGCTGCCTTGCCGTCGGTACTCATGTTATGATACCTGAATTTATGGCACCTATTGAACAGTTAAAACCACCATGACTTGCAATAAACTTTTGCGTAAC
This sequence comes from Perodicticus potto, assembly GCA_963574655.1. Lineage (NCBI taxonomy): Eukaryota > Metazoa > Chordata > Mammalia > Primates > Lorisidae > Perodicticus > Perodicticus potto. The sequence continues at coordinate 17,116 of CAUYRH010099091.1, forward strand.
CATAGAATCACCTGCAGGCTATTTTAGCGTATCTCAATACATTCTTGTCTTAACCTGGATCATCAGGAGAATGGGCAATAAGGACTTATGTATCTGGTTTTCTATCCATGCAAAAACTAATTTTTCCATATCGTCAATCAGCCCAGCTCTTTTCTTTTCAATCACAGTGGACTTAACTGATGCTGGTGATTTCACTGTGTCACAAATTTGCTCCTTAACCGTTCTAAAGGTGAAGATTGTGAATTGTGAAAGTCTTGACTCACATGCAATGGCCATTACCGGCTTAGCACCTTTATGCTGGGCAATTATCGTGAGTTTCCTTCTCAAGAGTAATGACCTTCTTCTTTTTCTTCTCACCAGAAGAAGGAGACACAGAGAGGTGTTTTGTAAACATAAAATACAGTACCCTAAAGTGCTGGCCATGCAGTACACTGTAGAGTATCAGTTATTTACTCTCATGCTCACACGGCTGACTGGGAGATGATATTCTCTGCCACTGCTCAGCATCACAAAATAGTGTCATCCCACGTACTGCTAGCCCAGTAAAGGATCAGAATTCAAAATTCAAAGTACAGTTTACACTGAATTCCTATGACTTTCACACCATTGTAACAACAAAATTTTGGAAAGATGTTTGGAAAATATTTAGAAATCTAAAAATAGATCTGTCATTTGATCCTATAATTCCTCTACTAGGTATATATCCAGAAGAGCAAAAATCATTTTATAACAAAGGTACTTGCACCAGAATGTTTATTGCAACCCAATTCATAATTGCTACGTCATGGAAGAAGCCCAAGTGCCCATTAACCCACGAATGGATTAATAAATTGTGGCACACGTATACCATGGAATACTATGCAGCCTTAAAGAAAGATGGAGATTTTACCTCTTTCATGTTTACATGGATGGAGGTGGAACATATTCTTCTTAGCAAAGTATCTCAAGAGTGGAAAAGTATCCAATGTACTCAGCCCTACTATGAAGCCAATCTATAGCTTTCATATGAAGGCTATAACCCAATTATAGTATAAGAATATGGGGAAACGGGCAAGGGAGTGGATGAAAGAGGGAAGGATGGGTGGAGGGAGGGTAATTGGTGGGATCACACCTTCGGGGCATCTTAGAAGGGTACAGGTGAAACTTACTAAATGCAGAATACAAATGTCTTAACACAATAACTAAGAAAATGCCATGAAGGCTATGTGAACCAGTTTGATGAAAATATTTCAGACTGTATATGAAACCAACACATTGTACCTCATGAT
>CAUYRH010099092.1:0-11622 GCA_963574655.1 Perodicticus potto
TTGGATAATTTGCTCAGTTGAAAAGACCATTCAGAATCTAAGAAATGATTGGCAGTGATCTGAGCACTTGGCCTTTACCAGTGTGGCAACAGAGAGCTGGAAGTGAAAGGAGAAAAAAGCCTACTGATGGTTAATTGATTGATTTTATGTCCTTTGACTTCATCATCTTATCACTTTGAGGCATTACATTTAATGCCATTATAGTTGCTATTAAAGTAGATGTATAGGAAATCCTATAATGAAAGGGAAAAATCCTTTCACAGTTTTGCTGTGATGATTCCTTCGCCCAAAACCAGCTCCATCATCATCTTACTCATCTTCCCTCTCTCCAAACTTAATTATTTAAAAAAACTTATTTTATAGTTTTTATTGTATAACTATATCTCTAAATTATGTATATCTATTGTATTGTGTAAGGTGCACAGCATGATGTTTTCAAACATATATAAATAGTGAAACGATTACTACAGTTCAGCAATTTAACAGATTCCCCGAGCCAAAATTTATACACACTCACACAAATACATACTCACACTCACATACACACCTAATGTTGAAAAGAAATCAGGGTCTCTTATGCAGAAGTCATTGACTTTCAACACCTGCCAAGGGGTGGAGCTGCAGAACCACAGATGACCAGTGGACAGGTTTTTCTGTCCCATCAAGATAGCATTTGTCTATGATTTAGGCAGATCTACCTTCTCTCACTTTTCCTTACGTAATACAGTATTGGGTCCTAACTTAGGTTTTTTTTTTTTTTTTTTTTTTTTGTAATTTTACCCTTATTATACATGTGATGTAAATTCAGTCCCTGTTCACACCCATGATGTAAGATCAGAGTGGGGAAAGCATGTTCAAGGGCACAGCCCTCCCAGAACATCTTTTGATAAGACGTGTGTATAAAATGTAGAGAAGAAATCAGTGGCTGGAGAAAACGATGGTGCAGAAAATGTGTCTCTTAGGGACGGGTTGTTAACTTTAATGTTTGGTTTTAAAACTCCGTGCAGGACCCCCACTTAACAGCTAAAATATAGGATTGATGGCGAAAATAAAGGTGCCAGGAAATTTAGCCTGAAATTCTTGAATTCAAAAGAACCTGGTAAAAAATTAAGCCAATCTTACAAATGCAAATAGTGTAACCTAATTGTATGTTCCCTCGTATTAATTGGAAATAAAAAAAAGTCTTGCTTTTTTCTGTTTTTATATTCCTTGAGCATAGCAATGTACTTATACATTTTTTAATCCTCGTTATAGCTAGTTGATATTTAATCCAAATTTTAATATTTAAAAGCATATTCAGGATCTTCATTAAAGCCATAAAAGATTTAACCAAGGCTACTCTTTGGAACTATAACAAAGCAATTTATGCTCTTATCATTTCACTTAGAATGAGAAGAGAAATGCAGAATTTTTTGGAAAGTGCAATCAGCCACTGAAATCAGAAGCAACTGGTGTCACCATTAGGTGGCAGGCACACTGCAGCCAGCTATCACATATACCAGGTGGAAGTAAGTCCCACCACCAAGGCAGAAATTCCTGGTCCCCTTCCTTCACTTTTCAAACATTTGAGCTCATAGAAGACAGTGTGTGTGGAGGCTGGCAGCGGGCGTTTGTACGTGTCTTTGACACGCTTCGCTTTAACATTTGGTCTTTAGCTGCCTGGGCTGCTCAATCAGACCCTCTTTGCCCTCCTGTGGTTTCTGAGCTGGTGCCCCCTGCCGCCTGAGTGCCTCCTTTCAGCTGCAGGATTTTCTACAGCAGCTACGTGTACGTATCAGAACCTGTGCTCAGGGTGGGCTGGAGACTCTGTTGTTTTGTATTTTCTACATTTTCAGTGGGTCAAGAGAATTAATCTAATGGGACACCGTGTCTTGTAACAAATGATCTTTTAGAATCCCAGCCTGGTCTTCTAACACTTGGGCAAAAATTAGAAAAGAATAGTTAAAAAAAAAAAAAAGAAGGAAATCATGGTAATTACTTGGATTCTCAGCATCTGCTAATGTAATACTTTCCCTTTAATCATGTCCCATAATGTGTAACCTTTACTTTCTCAGGTCACACTGGCTAGAGGGACAAATAACAAGGGTGGCAGCCACAGTCTTTGTCTCTAGGCTCTTTACCCAGCAGAATCTCAGGGCCAAGTCCTTGATTTCCCTGCCACACTCCTAGAGGTTTCAGCAGGCCATTCTCCTTGGAGGCTGCTGTGGTTTCTTTTTCCTTGGCAGTATTTACTCTGATTTCTCACCCAAAAAAGAGACTTCTATGCTACCCACGCTGGCTCTGCCTCCTCTGTTGTTACTTTGCTTACCCTGTTACTCCTATGGCTAGAGCTACTCTTGCTGGGCTCTCAAAAGCCTTGGGCTTTCGGGATTTTATAGTTCTCTCACTCCAGGGGCTTGGAATATACACCCCTAAAGCTGGATTAGAGAAGATTTAAGTGGTAACACCAATGATCAAACCCCAAAATGTTCCTTTCCATCAACAGGCAAGCCATACTTTGAGAAAAAGCACTGGCCTCTTGGTCCTGACCCGTTCTTCTTCCAGCTAGAAAGCTTGGGTTCAAGTATTGGCCTTTCATACTTCTTAGCATGTGGCCTTGGATAAGTTACTTAACCACTCTTTGCCTCACTTTCCTCCCATATGACATGAGAGAAATCATAATTTCTTGGGATTGTTGTGAGGATGAAATCATTCAATACATGCCCTAGGCTTACGGTGCCTGGTTCCCAGCAAGCACATAACCAATGCCGGCTATTGATGTTGTTAGAACATTTGATGCATATATTCTAGGTATTGCCCACTAGCTCCTGTTTCCAAAAGGCTAATTGCTATTTCATGCTTAGGACCGCTGATGTGTTGTGCAGTATACTGAGATTCTAGAGGAATGCAGGCAGCTTTAAGTTGCTATCTCTGCCCTCCCACACTCATCTGTGAAAGTTCCTTGAAATAAACATGTTAAAAATTATTGGTAGGGAAATCACTGATGACCCGATACCAAGACTGACGCGTGAGAGTAAAGCCCCACAGTTCGCTCTGTGTTTAGACGTGAATGTACTTAGGTTTTGGCCATCATTCTCCCTTTCTCCTTCTTAAAAGTCTGCTGAATTTCCTTTGGGAAAAACACTTTCCCTCATTCTCAGACATGTGTGTAGGGGTGAGATTAAACCTAACCCTGGTCCGAGAAGGGGCCCCAATTGGCCTATGCCATCAGACTACCCATCCCTTCTGGCTCTGAGATTGGTTCAGTGAAGCAGCGTTCAACAAATCAGGGTCAAAGAGGCTTGAGGAGGCAGGTGCTGGGGTTTCTGGGAAGGGAAAATGCAGCCGTCCCTCCCCCCCACCCCCATGCTACAGCAGGGAGAGATCCTTCTCTCTTACGCTGGCTGAGGAGGCCTGAGGATGGATGTGAGATCCGCAATCTGACAACTTGAGGAGGAAGTCAGCCCCAGGGACGGACAGAGAGAGCTCAGCCCTTGGCAATATCTTTTCAACTGCTGAATCCAACCTTACTGCAGCTTCCTCAAGCCTTCTCAGCTATAAGTCAACACATGCCTTTATTAAATCAGCCTGAGTTGACCTTTTTGTCACTTGCAACATGAAAGCTTTGTCCCTATTGAGACTCTGCATTACAATTAAAACATTCCTATAACAGAAAGAAATATTTCATGGTTTCATAAGATAAAATTTGAAAATTAAGATCGCAGTCTCCGTTGGATTTAGATATTTACGATATCTAAACAATTCAAAGCTTTGTATACTTACATATGACCTTCCTTAATATGCAAATCCAGAGTGGAGTCATTTGTCAAATTGGATTTCCAGAAAGGGGTTCCATCTGTCAATTGGGAAATGGTCTTTTTTTATACTTTATCAACGTAAGGTAATTCAATGTTTGGCACATAGCAAATGCTCAAGGATTGTTTAAGAAGTTTTCTAGTTATACTTGAATTTCTGATTAATTGAAAGTTAATTAGAAGTTCTCCCCCTACCACCTACCATTTTCTCTCTTTAGAAAATCTTTGTAAAATGTATGAGTGCACTTTCTTTCCTTAGTAATTACAGTATAGTGAGCATAATTGCATTTTTGATGATTAAGAATTTTACAGTGCCTGAGGGTTACCAGTCAGACTATAAATTCTCATTGTACAATATTTTACATGGAGAACTTACAGGAAATTGGGCTAAACAGGGATTGATCCTGGGACATTCTCTAGAAGTTCATTTTCTAAAAACTTCAGTATCTATTAGTTTTAATTTTCTTTAAACATTTCATTTGTGCAAAAGTGTAATCAGATTTTTGATCAGATAGATTCTGGCTAAAGAAAATTTTGATGCATTTTCTGATAAACTATATTAACACTGGCATTGGTAATGGCACAGTGAAATTATTCATTAGGGACAATGGCATTGGCGTTTCAGTGAGAAGGTTTACTGGGTTTAATTTTGAATGTGCAAGTTCACTGCTGATTATGAATTCAAGGAACAAGGTGGATGTCATGCCAGAACATTTGGCAAAGAGGAATTATGAGCCATTTTTATCATGCTTCTTTTGTAGAGAGATGGCCCACATTTTCAGAGCTTCCCATATCCTGTGGCTGTAGCCACCACAGGTGGGTTAGGTAGAGCAGTGGTCCCCAACCTTTTTGGCACCAGGGACCAGTTTCATGGAAAAGATTTTTTTTGCAGGGGGTGGGGAGGATGGTTTTCATATGAGTCTGCAATCAATTGATTTATTAAAATCTCTGTGCAGCCAAACCTCTCTACTAATGATAATCCAGATTTGCAGTCATTCCTGAGTATTAGCATCACCACTTCAGCTCTGCTTCAGCTCATCAGGCATTAGATTCTCACGAGGAGCATGAACCCCTGATCCCTCCTTGCATGCACAGTTTACAGTAGGATTTGCTATCCTGTAAGAATCTAATGCTGCTGCTGATCTCACAGGAGGCACAGCTCAGGCAGTGATGCAAGTGATGGGGAGCGGCTGTAAATACTGATGAAGCTTTGCTCTCTACCCCATTGCTCACCTCCCACTGTGTGGCCCAGTTCCTAACAGGCCACAGACTGGTACCAGTTGGTGGCTGGGGGATCGGGGACTACAGATGAAGAAGTTGACCTAGAAAGAACACATCAGGTAACTGTATCTTGTTCTTGTCAGTCTTTTATCTAGATCTGTCTTTTCTAGTCTCTTTTCACCACTAGACTTATAAATGGGAAGAGGTACAGGGATTTGGAGGTAAAGGCATTAGTCGCTCTATTCCCGAAAGAGATGTGATTAATAGCCACCATCAGGTATCAGGGGAAGGGATGCCACAGCAGGCCAGCCACTGGTATGTGTCCAGGAGTGGGATAGGGAGATTGCTATTCAAGTCAGAAGTGTATGAAGGGCCACATCCGTGCCCAGGAAGGTCGCAGAACATGGAAAGTCCCTGGAAGGGGATCAGCAGATGGTAGTGGGCCCTTCTCTTTGTCTCAGTACCCCTGAAGTCTCATTTCCCTTCTTCTCACCCCTTTGCCCAATGCCTTCGAGTCTTCAAGAGGCCGCATTCTGGGATCGTTCAGAAACTGACATTGAACAAATGAAAAATTTGTTTCTGTATTCTTTCCAGCTGAGTTTGTCCTTTGCTAGGGTCATCCTTCATGTAAGTGTTGATGTTATTGGCCTACTGTCTGCGGGGCATGCACTTTGAGTTGTATATCTAGTAGAGATGATGAATTAAACTTGAGTTTGTGAAACTCACCAGTCTCCCCTGAGAATATGGCTTTGCATTTGTAGAAAAAATCATAGAGGTTTCCCATAAGGGTGCTAACTTCTCTTCATGCAAAGTGAACTGCTTCATTTAAGTTCAGGTTTCAACCTCAGTCATTCCTCATGAGTGCCTTTCTATGCTTATTTTTATTAGTTATAGACAAAATATTTTCCTACCAAGCCATTAAGCCACAGCTGGAATGAACACTGTGGGGATGCCACGGATGAGTCAGATGGAGTCTGAGAGCACCTGGGGCTCAAAATCCCATGGAGACAGACAGAGACTCTAACATGAGAAGGGCTGGGAAATGTGCTGTAATAAAAGCATGAGTGGCTTTTATTAACTGAAACAAAGAAGGGAGAGGATGTTCAACTAGGAAGATGCCTGGGGGTGAAGACTTCAGTCAGGCCTCGGAGGAAGTATAGGACCATAGCAGGCACAGCCTGGGGACAAGGCATGACAGGAGGGGGCAGGGATGACAGGAGGAGACAGAGCATGACAGGAGGGAACAGACCAGACGTCAACCCTAGATGTGGGAGAGGGTAGGGCTTGCTCCAGAGCAGAGAATAATGCCATGAGGTTGAGATGAGGCTGTGGGGGTCAGGAAAGATGAGGGGTGTTGTATAGGTGAGATTGGGGTTGGAGGCTGGGTCTGATCAGAGATGGCCATGATTGCAGTGGAGAACATGGCAGGAAGACACTGAATGTTTTGGAAAAAGGGAGTCGATGTGATTATTAGGTTTTAGAAAGATAATTCTGAGGGCAGACTGGAGAGTTAAAAGCATGGATGGAGTGGAGAGCTGGAGCCTATAGTCAGGAAGCTATTGCCATCATCAGGACAGCTGGTAAGTAATATCATGACCTGGAAAGAGCTAGTGGAAAGAAGAGAGGGCCACAGACAGGGAAGGTACTAATGACTCTGAGGTTAAATGGGACTGGGAAGCTAATGGAAGTGAAGTTTTGTTTTTGAATACATTGAATTTTGTATGTGTGCTTGTCTAGCAAGTAAGCTGAACTTGGTCCCCAAGGTCTGGGTTCTGTTTGATTCACCTGTAGAGCCTCAGCACACAGCGATGTGTTTATTTATTAGTTTATTCGTTTATTCATTCAACCAATATTGATTAAATGTCTACTCTAGCCCTAGATACAGGGTGTGGCATATAGTAGGAGCTCAATAATTGCTTAATTGAACTGAATTAACTTATATGGATTCCTACCTTCACTTCATGCAAATGCAACTTGTCATTTTATTGCGAACTTCTAATTGGTTGACTTTAGTAAGACCATTAGTTTAATGGGGATGTGGTGAAGTGGTTGAGACACAATGGGAACTGTTCCATGGGACGGGGAGCTAAGATCCTGTATCTGTAATGACTAGATCATGGGTACAATGGGAACCCACCATCTTCTGCTGTGTCCTTCAGCCTGGAAGGAGACAATGAACACAAAAGCCTTGGAGAGCTTCATTATAGATAGATAGATATATATTTTTTATAAACTTTTTTTTTTTTTTTTTTTTGCAGTTTTTGGCTGGGGCTGGGTTTGAACCTCCGGCACATGGGGCTGGCGCCCTACTCCTTTGAGCCACAGGCGCTGCCCTCATTATAGATATTTTCTAAAAGCAAGGAGAGGGATGGCATGAGGGAATTGAGTGAGACACTTAGGTATTTTGCCTAAGTTAGAAAGTACTAAGTACTTCATAAGTACATTTATGCCTATTTTTGGTTTAATTTATGTATTTTCTCCTCCTCCTTTTTTCAGATAGAGTTTCACTCTGTCACCCTGTGTGGAGTGCTATGGTGTCATAACTCACACCAAACTCAAAACTCTTGGGCTCAAGTGATCCTCTTTTCTCAGCCTCCCAAGCAGCTGAGACTATAGGGAACTACCACCATACCTGGCTAGTTTTTCCATTTTTAGTAAAGACTGGGTCTTGCTTTTACTTGGGTTGGTCCCTTATGCTTGGGCTCAAGCAATCCACCCGCCTTGGTCTCTCACAGTGCTAGGATTACAGGTGTGATCCTACAGGTGTGATTACCTGGCCTAATTTATGTATTTTCGTCATAGTTTTCAAGTTAAATTCTTTCCTAGGTGTGGATTCTAATTCATCTTTGTTAGATGAGTGAAGGAAAACAAAAATGGTTCTTTTCCATTCTGAGTTGGAATTTTATGTAGAAAATAACATACTACCAGGGGATAGACATAGTATGTCCAGGGTCCTAAAACGCTAGTAAGCACTAAAAACAGGCAAAGTTTAGTGGATAAGTTGAGTGTGCTGCACAGAATCCTTTTCTACCTGGGAGGTGCTTTTGTAAAGGTCTTTGCTTGGGCACTGGAGATGATGCACACTACAGTGGTTGAGAGTGTAGCCTCAATGAGTCAGCACACTGGATTGGAGTAATCCAAATACAGATGATATATGCTCGTGCAAATGATGTGCTATATTGAGGCTTCCAATTCCTCATCAGCAAGAGAGATAATACTCATATTTGCTTCACCTTTCTAATATACTAAACAATTTGAGTGATTACTATGTTATTTTCTACCTTCCCCCAGCTTGTTAGCTTCACAGGGGCAGAAATTTTTATTTACATTGATCCCTTATGTATCCCATGTGCTGGGCACATGGTTGCCTTCAGACGATGCTAAGGTAGGGGACGTGGGCCAATAAGCTGGGCATTTGTTCTTAGGAAGGGGTGTCATGAAGTTAATGGCCACAGGGCTGGATAGCGAGGACAGATAGAAGCAGGGGATATCCAAGGATGGGTCTCGGGATCTGGTAAGTAGGAAGATCTTGGTGCCGTACAGAACCTGAAAACCAGCAGGTAGTGGCAGAAAACCTGATCACCAGTGGCTGGAGGGTTAGAGAGATGGAAGGATGAAATGACAGTGAATTACAGCTTCTCTTTCCAGAAGCTTGGAAGAAGAGGAGTAGAATGGTTCTTTATCTTTATCTTTATCTTTATTCTTTTTTTTTTTTTGCAGTTTTTTGGCCGGGGCCGGGTTTGAACCTGCCGCCTCTGGCACATGGGACCAGCGCCCCACTCCTTTGAGCCACAGACACCACCCGATGGCACTTTATCTTTATGGCTAAAAAGGTTCAAAAGTAGAGTGGTATTTTTAATCCAAAGAAGGAAGATCGCTTAGGAGAGGGAGAGATGAAAGATGAGGGGAGAGGTAGTTGTCCACAGAGTAAGAACCCAGGCAAGGAAAGAGCAAGATAAACCCTGAGGGGAAAAGTTAGTTGTTCATATTCTGGCTGAATGTGAATAAATGGGGAATACAAAGAGAAAGGGGAGATTTGGAACTTAAGGGAGGAGAGTTGAGGGAATTCGAATTGACGTCAGTCACCTATCATCTCGGCGAAAAAGCACCAGGATGATGTGGGTGTGATCTGGTGAAGACTTAAGAAGGGTAGACATGGGCGGCGCCTGTGGCCAAAGGAGTAGGCTGTCAGCCCCATATGCTGGAGGTGGTGGGTTCAAACCCAGCCCCGGCCAAAAACTGCAAAAAAAAAAAAAAAAAAAAGAAGGGTAGACAAGAATGGGAGGAGCTATAAAGAGAAACTCAACAGAGGTTGGTAGAGAAAGGAGACAGGGTGGTGCAGTGGACTGAGGCAATAACTGCCCGGACATGCAGGTGCAATCTGCTCGTTTGTGTGACTTTCCCCCTCCTAACACTCCAGATTCAAAATGAGGATCAAGAGCAAAATGGCTGATTGGAATCATGTGGGATTAAAAATGAGAAGGGAGGGTGCAGTGGTGGGTAAACAGTCCCGAAAACTAGGATCCTGTGGAAAGTATGACTGGGAAGATAGGCAGGAGCAGTTGGGGACTCGATGTGGAGGGAAAGGTCAAAGATACGAAAGCCTCGAAGACAAAGACCAGATTCAGATGCAAAGGGAGAGGATGGGAGACACGGAAGGTTAGGTGTATTTCTCTGATTTAGTCATTTTACTTTTGGAAATAAATGTAGACGTAATGAAGTTGGAAGTTTTTATGGGTTAACTTAATACATAGCACCTCTTTATACTTTTTTAGCACACCCAAGATTTGGGACTGTTATGAGTGATGATAACTCATGGTTAGAGAAGAAAGAACTAAAGAAAGTGTTTCTTCTAGATCTATGTTTAATGATGGTAAGGGAGAGACAGCGTCCCTCATCTCATCACTATGTTCTTGGAAGTTAATCTTTTTGGGAAGAGCGTCTCAGCCTACACGTCGCCTGGAGCTCTTTTCTGGCCATATGCTAAGTTATAGTAGTGCTTATTCGAGGCAGCTTTTATTTCCTCTTTCCTTGGATGTTGCAGGAATTAAAAGAAGTGCCTTTAACAGAACACAAGATGCCATCTTATTAGTTTTGGGGCCTTAAATCTGTTAGCTTTGGGTAGGCTAAGTGGTTCCCAGTGACTCTAAATAAGCCTGGCCCTGTCCAGTCACATTTCTACCAGCATTTAAAAAGGTGTTCCAGGCAACGAGTCTCTTTTGAATCTTGTTGAAAATAATAGCCTCAATGTCTATTCTGCATACATCGAAAGCCCATCTATAAAAAAGGGATAATAGCAGCCCACGTTCTCAAGGTGAGGATACAGGTTCTGTCCAGCAGCCATTAGGTGGTGCTGCCTAACCAACATTCCCTTCTCTGCTAGGCCACCTAGACGGATCCAGTTGCCTTTATTCTGGGTACAATGGAGACTATTACATGATTCTCTTACAAAAGGTAGAAGCAACTAAAATGTCTCCAGCACCTCTGTAAAACTTACCAGATTCTCTTCCTTTTTTAAGAACAGCCAATAAGTGCTTTAAAAAAGCAGCACACAGGGAGATAGCTGGAAAACAAGCATTGATACTTGAATAGCACTTTCCACTTTGCAAAGAATTTTACATGCTTTTATTTCTGGAATATAGGAAGTAAGCAGTCAGATTTTTTTTAAATAAATAAATGACGTATTGTACATAGAAAAAATTAGTTCTAAGTTGACTTTCGATAATGTAGAATTTGCATCAAAGTTAGTTTAGGAAAGAAGCTTGATGTCTCTGAGACAGCATCCTTGGCTGTTGGTAAATATGACACCTAATCATACTTACTGTACTCAAACTTACTGTGTTGTGGGGTATTTTATAAGTTACCTTATTAGCAGAAAATTGAAAACACCAGTAGGAAGTATTTATCAAGAACATTTTCTCAAACTCTCCTGTTTCAAAATGATGATTGAAGAATTTGTTCTCCATTTTGTAACAAATACTATTTTTCTTATGTTAAAACATTTATCTTTTAATTGGTAAAACTAATACATATTGATTTACAAAATAAGTTTTGAAACATGTATACATTATGAAATGGCCAAATTTCACTAATTAACATGCATGTTGTGTCACATACTCATTTTTTGGCAGTGAGAACACTTAAAATTTACTATCTTAGCAATTTTCAAGAATATAATACATTGTTATTAATTATAGTCACCATGGCATGCAATAGATCTCTTGAACTTATTTTTTCCATTGAGCTAAAAGTTTGTATTCTTTGACCAACATATCCCCAACTCTGGCCCCTCCACCTCCACCTCAAATCCCTTTTAACCGCTATTCTATTCTCTGCTTCTATCAGTTAGATTTTTTTCAACTTCACATGTTAGTGAAATCATCCTCCAGACTCCTCTGTGTTGTCACAAATGACAAGAATTCATTCTTTTTGGCTTGGCGCCTGTGGCTCAACGGGCTAAGGCACTAGCCACGTACACCTGAGCTGGCGGGTTCGAATCCAGCCCGGGCCCGCCAAACAACGACGGCTGCAACCAAAAAATGGCCGGGCGTTGTGGCGGGCGCCTGTAGTCCCAGCTACTTGGGAGGTGGAGGCAAGAGACTCGTTT
>CAUYRH010099093.1:0-15882 GCA_963574655.1 Perodicticus potto
TCAATGTGTCAAAATCTTTGGTCATTTTGTCTTTGAATTTGTTGAATTCTTGAGACATCTTTTGGGTCATCTTTTGGATTACTGCTTGAAATTCTAATTCCATCTTTTCCTCCATTCCACTGATCTTATTTGCTATCTAGACTTTGAATTCAATTTCTGACATCTCAGCCATTTGCCTATGCAAGGGATCTTGTGCTGTGTCTGCCTTGTTCCTTGGGGGAGTTGATCTACTCTGATTATTCATATTGCCAGAGTTTTTTCGTTGATTCTGCCCCATGATTGTTTTTCACTGTTACCTCTGGCCGTCCTCAGAGTTGGGAAGATGTCTCTCCAAAATCAGACCCCAGCCGGATCACTCTATTGTTGCTGGAAATTTGTAGGGAGTGACCCTGTGTAGCTTCTCTGGGACTTCCCCAGCCAGGGATTTCTGACTGCGGGAGCAGCTCCAGAGTGTGGCACCCCTGGATCCAGCAGCAGGGCGGAGGATGGTGCACATGGTTCTGGGAGTGCCAGGTGCCCAGTGACTTTGGCAAAGAGAGCCCACGGCTCCCACTGTCTCTGGCCAGGAGGAGGGCTCCATGCAGTGGCAAGGAGGGCTCCAGAGGGAGGGCCCCGGTCTGCGGCTTCTGGAGTCCATGGGAGAAGGTGGGCCTGTGGGGGCTGGGTAGGCTTGGGGAGTGGGGCGCTCTGTTGCCAGGGGAGTTCCTGGCCGGGGGCAGGCCTACAGAGGCCTGGGGGTCGCCGGCAGAGTCCCTGCCATGAAGGCAGTCATGTGGAAGCCCTGCAGGCTCAGGGCGGGGTGTGCCATAGCTGGGGGAGTTCCTGGCCGGGGGGTGGGGGAGGGAGAGCAGGTCTGTGGATGCCCAGCGGGTGCCAGGCACAGGCCCACGTAGTCGCTGGGGGGAGTCCCTGGTTGAGGGCAGCCCTGTGGAGGCCTGGTGGTCGCCAGCGGAGTCCCTGGCAGAAGACGGCCCTGCAGAGGCCCAGCAAGCACAGGGCGCTGGGCCACACAGTCGCCAGGGAAGTCCCTGGCTGAGGGTGGGCCTGTGGAGGCCCTGCAAGCGCCCGCGGTCGCTGGGGGAGTTCCTGGCCAGTGGCGGACCTGCAGAGGCCTGGGGGTTGCCAGCGGAGTCCCTGGCAGAAGGCGGACCTGCAGAGGCACGACAGTCTCGGGGTGTGGAGCACGGGGCTGCACAGTTGCCAGCGGATTCCCTGGCCGGAGAGAGGGAGGCTCACCGCTGCCACCCGGAGTCTTTTGCTGGTGGGGCGCTTGTTCCGGCAGGCAGGGAGGGGAGGGCGCTGCTCAAGAACCTCCTCCCTCAGTCCGTCAGTCTCAGCCAGGGTTAGGCTTCTCTTTCATCAGGTAAGGGCGTAAGGGTGTACTATAAGTTCAGAATGGTGGGAAAAAGTTTGTTCAGTTTTTCCACCTAGCAAGAGAGTGTTCAGAGTCACATCAGGTTTGCTCTAGGAGAAGCAGACCCCATTTCCCACAGCACTCTTCCATGGGGTGAGACAGGAGGTCCATAGTTCACCGCTTGTCTGTAGAAAATCTGCAGGAGCAAGCAAAGAGAAAAAAGAAAGGAAACAGAAAAGCAAAAAACCCACAGCTTTCTTGAGGAAAGGAGCAGACACTTTCCCTTTCAGATGAATTTTGTACCTGAAGCTTGCTTTCTTGGAGTTGCAGCTTGCCTCAGCAGAGGTGACCTGCAGTTATCACTTCTCTCGGCTGGGCCCCGGGTCTTCAGCTTAATTGCGCAGTTTCTGGAGGTTATTTTTCCTTTTGGATGGGAGCCTCTTTTGGAAGCTGCTGGTCCAGTCGGCCATCTTGCTACACTCCCCCCCCCCCCCCGCTTGCTTTTAGATAGATCTTGGGACTTACCTTCATTCTAATTCAATGGGATTAGGGTGATAATTCAAAAATTTGTATTTTTAGCATGCACCTCTTGGTACTTCTGCTAAAGGTGATTCACTAACCACACTTTGGTAAATATTACTAGAATGTTAAACAGCAGAGATGATAAACAAATATGGTGTTGAGCAAATATGGAGATAAGTAAAACTGGGTTTGAATACTGCTTCCTCTTACTATACTATTTTTAATATAGACAATCAAGCAATGAATGGTAGAGAGGCAATAAAGCATACTGAATAAGTTGAATGCAAAGAAACAATGGATCAATGAACCTTGGATATGTTACCTGATAGTGTTACAATAGTACTCACTGCTTAAGGAGGTTTTAAGCTCATGTCTACAAAGTTTCCTTCTGGAGGCAATGAGAAAAGGCAGAGACAAACATGAAGTGTTACTCTGATGGAAGTCTAAACACACACAAAACACAGTGAAAAAGGGAACCAGAGAGTTCCCCACCAACAGAAAGATTTTTTTCTCCCATGAGCTTTTATTCTGCTTAACATCATTAGAGACAATTTAAACTTTTTATTTTTTTTTTTATTTCTTTTTTTGAGACAGAGCCTCAAGCTGTCACCCTGGATAGAGTGCTGTGGCACTACAGCTCACAGCAACCTCCAATTCCTGGGCTCAAGCGAGTCTCTTGCCTCCACCTCCCAAGTAGCTGGGACTACAAGTGCCCGCCACAACGCCCAGCCATTTTTTGGTTGCAGCTGTCATTGTTGTTTGGCGGGCCAGGCTGGATTCGAACCTGCCAGCTTAGGTGTACGTGGCTGGTGCCTTAGCCCGTTGAGCCACAGGCGCCGAGCCTAAACTTTTTATTTTTTAATTAATTCTCAAAATGGATTGATACTGCAGTTGATGTGGGGAGAGAGGTCTGCAGATTCTTACCCAGTAGGAACAATGTGCCAGTATATGGCAGGCTTCCTGGGTAAAGGATGCAACTACAACTTGGACTTCTTCCCTTACAAATGCAAACAATGTAACCTAAATTATGTACCCTCATATTAATCTGGGAAAACAAAGAAAGATGCTGCAATTGATGAGATTGATCCTATAGTAAATATCAGAATAGGTGTTTCAGAAGTACTGACTTTGATTTTTTTGATACAGTTTCGGATAATACAGGTTTTGCTCTACTTCTGAAACTATCCAATTTGAAAAAAAAATAAAAGTTTGTAAAAAAAGGCATCACAGTTTTGGACTGTTTTGCTCTGAGATTTTAGAATCATTTCCCATGGCATTTTTATTAATAGATCTGATATGTTATACTGCTGTAGAATATTGGCAAGCTATGTGAAAAATCATGGAAGAGATTCTGGCTTTCACAGTCACTATGCATGTCTCCTATTATATTTACTCTTACTCTCTTTTTAGATTTGTTAACCATAATGTGGAATAAATTGCATCTTTGTTATCTATATTTACTTTGTGTTCAGCTCTAATTACTAGTATTCTGTATTCCGCTTAACGATATACTCCAATCTTCTTTCCATTTTTAATGACTATAATTTAAACTTGTGTTTATGACTTAACTTTTTTTATTTTAATTTGGGAAAAAGTTTCTTCCCATATGTACCTGAAGTGTTCTGATGGGTTCATAAAATGAACACTTGAGACATTGTCAGAAATTTATGAAATTTTTATATTTCTTCTTAAAGTGATTCTGATTGGTAGCATTTCATATAATTAATTCGGTGAAATTGTGTCTCTTCGAGGAAGATGTAGTTTATCTGCTCCAGAATTATTGTTACTTATAGTATTAAAGGGGTGGGGAAAGGCAGAAATAGATCTTAAATTATTACTGGGGAGATAATTTTATTAGTGAAGGATAAGTAAAGATGTGTATGAATAGTAAATTGAATATAAATGGAATTTAAAATTGAATTGCCTTCTTGATTACATTTGTCATATCCATTTTATTCAACAAACATTTGCAAAATACTTTCAGTGTGTCAGGGATCACTAGATATTAGGCATACATAGTAAACACAACACATCTTGCCTTTAAAACCTCCTTTTGGAGCTCACAGTTTAGTTAGGGAGACAGACAAAGTACAATAGACCACAGAAGTACAATAAGGCTATATGATCAGTATTGTGTAGAGGTACTAAGGTTGTTAGCAAGAGAAGGTGGTTAACTCAATGAAGGTTTTGAGGAACAGCCAAGTTTTGTGTTTTTTAAATAAAACTTTATTTGAGATAATTGTAGATTGAAATGCAATTGCAAGAAATAATACAGAGAGATCCCATATACTGTTCCTATAGTTCCCCCCCAGTGGTGACATCTTACAAAAGTATAGCACACATCTCAACCAGGATATTGACGTTGACACTATCTAAGTACAGAACATTTTCCTCACCACAGGATCTCTGCCTTTTATATTGTAGTCCTCACCACAGGATGCTGCCTTACCACAAGATGCTGCTGTTTATACAGTAGTCCCTCCCACCCTTATCCTCGGTTTTACTTTTCAGAGTATCATGGGTGTCATGGTCACCTATGGTCTGAAAATACTACAATTTTGAGGGACAGAGGGAGAGAAAGAGACAAATGATATTCACATAGCTTTTATTACTGTTTTGTTTGTTACTATTTTATTTTAATACTATTTTTATTTGCATTTGTTATAATTGTACTGTTATTTTTGTTACTCTTTTACTGTGCTTAATTTATAAATTAAACTTTATGATAGGTGTGTGTATATAGAAAAGTGGTATCCATAGGGTTCAGTACTATTCACAGTTTCAGGCATGCACTGAGGGTCTTGGAATATATCCCCTGAGGATAAGGGCTCCTTACTCTATAGATATAGTAGGGCTTACGTCTTCCATATTGTCTGTGTTTTCTCTTGGTTTTCGGTTTCTATGTTTTCTTTTCCCTGCCTTCCTCTAGACTACTTGAACTTTTTTTTAAATTTCATTTTGATTTGTCTGCAGTGTTCTTGGTGCTCTTGTATCTCTTTGTTTAACTATTTTAAGTGGTTGCTCTAAGTATGTATGTCTGTGTAACATATGTATAACATACATATGTGCTATGTATATTCATGTTATGTTAAAGTCTTAAATGTTATTTTAACAAATATGTTAAGTGTGGAAACCTAATTGCCCTTACTTTCTTTTATACTCTTTATCATTTAACTGTCTTAAATATTTCTTCTAAATACATTTTGAACCACATCAGACAGTGTTATAGCTTTTGCTTCAAACTTCAAACATGATTTAGAAAACCTAGGAGAAGGAAAATCTCCTGAATTTACCCATATTTTTGTGTAGCATGTCTTTTCTTCTTTCCTAATGTTGCAGGATTCCTTCTTTTATTGTTTGCATTCTGTTTAAGAACATTTTTTGGCCATTATTTTAGGGGAGGCCTAAAATGGTGACAAATTCCTTCATTCCTGAAGGATGTTTTAGCTAGATATAGCATTCGATATTAACAGTTTCTTTCTTTCCGTAACTTATAAAATGTTATTGTATGTATAATATATTTAGGTGCTATGCTTTTCCCCCTAAGCAGGTTTTATCTGTGTCTCACAATTTTGATATATTGTATTTTTATTTTCACTTAATTCAAAAAGATTTTAAAACCGGAGTATTTTTTAGTTTTTTGAGACTTTATCTTAGACCCTTGAATTACTTAGGAATGTGTTGTTTAGTTTATAAGTATTTAGAGATTTTCCTGTTATCTTTCTATTAATAATTTCTATGGCTTATCCTGGTACCTGGAGGTGTTCCATTGGCACTTGAAAAAACGTATGTTTAACTGTATTAAACTTATGAGACATAAAAAAAATAAAACAAATATTTGTTGAAAAGTAAGGCATTGTGCAGAGAAATACAATGAATGAAACACAGCCCTTGCCCTCAGTTCAACTTGGCAAATATTAATTAAGCCCTTACTACCTGCAACACAGTACATACACTCTGAACAAATGCTGATGTGAAATATTTTCCAGAAAGACGTCACAATTACATACACAATTTGTTCCAATGTAAAAGTTGGATTATTTTTAAAATGTTAGAGGCTTGGTGCCTGTAGCTCAGTGGTTAGGATGCCGGCCACGTACACCAGGGCTGGCAAGTTCAAACCCGGCCCAGACCTGCTAAACAACAATGACAGCTACAACCACAACAACAACAACAAAAAAAAAATAGCTAGGCATTGTGGAAGGCGCCTGTAGTCCCAGCTACGTGGGAGGCTGAGGTAAGAGAATCACTTAAGCCCAAGAGTTTGAGGTTGCTGTGAGCCATGATGTCACAGCACTCTATCGAGGGTAACAAAATGAGACTCTGTCTTAAAAAAAAATTTAGAAAATAAATAAAATGCTAGATGGTTTTATAGGAGAGAGAAACATGTGTATATACAGAATAAAGACAATATAAGCACGAAATGTTTTATAAAAATAAATCATAGGAAAGATGAACTAACTTTTTTTTATAATTTTATTAAATCATAATTGTGTACATTAGTGCAGTCTTGGGGCACAATGTGCTGACTTCATACAATCTGAAATATTTTGGTCGAACTGTTAAACATAGCCTTCACTGCAGTTTCTTAATCACTATATGAAGACCTTAATATTCTACATTTAATAAGTTTCACCAGTACCCTTCTAAGATGCACTGTAGGTGTGATCCCACCAATTGCCCTCCCTCCACCCATCCTCCCTCTCCCCTCCCCTCCCCTCCCTTGCCCTTTCCACTGTATTCTTGTGCTATAATTGGGTTTTAGCCTTCATATGAAAGCTATAAATTAGCTTCATATTAGGGCTGAGTACATTAGATACTTTTTCTTCCATTCTTGAGATACTTTGCTAAGAAGAATATATTCCAGCTCCATCCATGTAAACATAAAAGAGGCAAAGTCTCCATCTTTCTTTAAGGCTGCATAGTATTCCATGGTATACATGTACCACAATTTATTAATCCATTCGTGGGTTGTTGGGCATTTGGGCTTCTTCCACGACTTAGTAATTATGAATTGGGCCACAATAAACATTCTGGTACAAATATCTTTATTATGATGTGATTTTTGGTCTTCAGGATTTATACCTAATAAAGGAATTATAGGATCGAATAGCAGATCTATTTTTAGATCTCTAAGTATTCTCCAAATATCTTTCCAAAAGGAATGTAATAGTTTGCATTCCCACCAAGAATCCTGTTTTATTCTTACAGAACCATTAACCATTAACCATTCTCCTTCCTGCCAACTTTACCAGCCTCTGATAACCAGCCTCTGTTGGACTCCATGAGATCTGTTGCTTTTAATATTTAGCTCCCACATATGGGTGAAGACATGTGAAATTTGTCTTTCTGTGCGTGGTTATTTCACTCAACATAATGTTCTCAAGTTTCATCCACGTTGTTGCAAATGGCAGGATTTCATTCTTTTTGTGGCCATATATTAGTCCATGGTATATACATACCAGAACTTCTTAATCCATTTCTCCATTGATAGACACTTTGGTTGACTCAAAATCTGGACTATTGTGAAAAGTGCTGCCATGAACATGGGAGAACAGATATCTTTTTGATATACTAGATTCCCCTCCTTTGAATATATACCCAGCACTGGGACTACTACTTTTGATTACTATCTATTTTAGTATATTTTGAAATCAGGTAGGATGATGACTCCAACTTTGTTATTTTTTCTCAGGATTGGTTTAATTATTTGAGATCTTCTGTGGCTCTACACAATTTTTAGAATTGGTTTCTCTATTGATGTGAAAAATGTGATTGGAATTTTGATAGGGATTATATTGAATATGGAAATCATTTCAGATAGTATGGACATTTTTACAATAGTAATTTTTCCAATCCATGAACATGGAACATCTTTTCACTCATTTGTGTCTTCATCAATTTCTTCCATCAATGTTTTATAGTTTTCATAGTACAATCTTCACCTCTTTGGTTAAATTTATTCTTAAGAACTTTATTTTTTATACTATTATAAATGAAAGTGTTTTTATGTTTCTTTTTTAGATAGTTTATTGTCAGGGAACAGAACTACTACTGATTTTTGAAGTTTATTTTGTATCTTGCAATTTTGCTGATTAAGTAATAAATAAAGCAACTAATAAATTAACAATTTATAAATTATTAATAATAATTAATTGCTATTAATTATTAATAATTAATTATTAATGATTTATAAATTATTAATTTATTAGTTTCAACAGTTTTTGAAGGGAGTCTTTAGCGTTTTCTATATATAAGATAATGTGGTCTGCAGAGAAAATTTAACTTCTTTATTTCCATTTTGAATGACTTTTATTTCTTTCTCTTGCCTAATTGCTCTGGCTAGAACTTCCAGTACTATGTTAATGTACATGTTGTGTGGGGCTATCCTTGTTTTCTTCCTGATCTTAAAGGAAAAGTTTTCAACTTTTCGACATTAAATATTATCTTAACTGTGGGATCATTATTTGCAACTTTGATTGTATTGAAATATATTCCTTACATTTCTAATTTGTTGAGAATTTTTATCATAAAAAGATATTGAATTTTGTCAAATGCTTTTTCTGTATCTATTGAAATGATCATATGATTCTGGTACCATATATCACATTTGTTGATTTGCATATGGTGAGCCATCTTACATCTCAATGATAAATCCCACTTCATTGTGGTAAATGACTCTGCTGTTGGATTTGGTTTTTAATAGTTTTTAAAGATTTTTATATCATATTTTTCAGCGATCTTAGCTTCTAATTTTCTTTTGTCATAGTGCTTTTATCTGACATTGGTATCAGTATAATGCTGGCCTGCTTAAGTTTGGGAATTTTCCCTCCCTTCCTTTTTGAAAGAACTTGAGGAGGAGAATTTAGTACTGAAGTAATCAGATCCTGGGCTCCTTTTATTTATTTATTTATTTATTTATTTTGATGGGAAACTTTTTTTTACTGATTCATTATCTTTATTCATCATTTGTCTGTTCAGATTTTAGTTTTTCTTAATTTAATCTCGATACATTGCATGTGTGTAAGCAGATATTCATTTTTTCTATTTATTCCATGTTGATGTATAATTGCCTATAGTACTCTCTTATGATCTTTTATGTTTCAGTGGTATCAGTTGTAAAGTCTCCTCTTTAATTTCTGACTTTATTTACTCAAGTCACTTTTTAGTTTTTTTCTGTTAGTCTAACAAAAAGGTTTGTTAATTTTATCTATCATTTAAAAATAACTCTTTTTTGTTAATCTTACCTATTTTTTCTATTATTTATGTTACTTATTTCAGTTCAGATCTTTATTATTCCTGCATTCTTCCAACTTTGGGCATAGTTTGTTCTTGTTCTAGTTCCTTATGGTGTAAGTTTGGGTTGTTCATGATCTTTTCTCTTTCTTGAGGTAGGCATTTATTAATATAAATTTCCCTCTTAGAATGGCTTTTGTTTATTGCCTTCCATATGCTGTGGTACACAGTACATTATGTTTCCATTTTCACTTGTCTCAATATATTTTTTAAATTTCTTTGGTAATTTATTTTTTAATCAATCGGTATTTGGCCGTATGGTGTTTAATTTCCAAATATTTGGCATTTTCTAAAATTCCTTTGGTTAAATTTTAGTTTTTAGTTTCTTACCATTGTGGTCAGGAAAGATACTTGATAGAGTTTTATCCTTAAATTTGTTAAGGTTTCTTTTGGGGTCTAACATAGAAGAATTATTCACCCTGAAGAATGTTCCATGCAATCTTGATAAGAAATTGTATCCTGCTGCTGTTGGATGGATATTCTGTATATGTCTGCTAGGCTATAGATCCTATGAAGTAATGGCACCGGTTCCCAGGTTGTAGGCACCCCATTGCTGTGTTGGTAACAGAATGTGAGATACATAAGCTTGTAAAGCAGCCTCAGCCTGGAAGTCTTAACAATAGGAGCAGATATGTGCACAAATTTATAGTGGCTTCAGAGTTGGGGTAAGGTCTAGCTCTCTATGGTTGCTGAGCCAGTATCTGGAGCTGAGGCACCTCTATTGCTGCCTTGTTAACAGCAGGCAAAGCACAGATGCTATGGAGTAGCTGGGAGCTAAAAATGAGAGCACAGGCATTCACAAAATTAGAGCAGCTCTAGAGTCAATGCAGGGTCTGATTCTCTACAGCAGCTGAGCTAATGCTTAAAGCATGGCCATGTGCACCAAGGGCTTAACTCTGGAGTCTAGAGTGTGAATGAGCTCACTATGGTGATGGCTCCAGTGTCTGAGCCATGGGCAGGCCCAACGTAGCTGTAGATCCCTGATCTAGAATGAGAACACTTACAGACAGTGGGCAGAAGAAGCAGTGGCTCCCTTCCTGAAGTAGCTCAATAGTGACTACTTCTTGGGTGAGAAAGGGGTGTGTAGCTATGTCTCACTCTTTAGGGCTCCCCTGTGAAAATAACTATAGGTTACTACAGTGGCAAGCGATGCTGGGATCTGTGATGGAACAGACCCATGTAGCTGATAGTAACAGCCTCCTCCTTTCTTCTTTGCTCCTAGCAGTCTCCTGGTTTCTCAGCATGCTAGTCTCACCACCAGCATTACTTTCTGTTCCTATGTGCCTTTTCGCCTTCTCTCCTCTCTCTCTCTCTTTCTCTCTTTTTCTCTCTCTCTCTCTCTCTCTCTCTCTCCTGTGTTACTGAAAATGTTTCAGTGGGTCCTTGAGCTTCCCTGGGCTATTTTTATTTGTAAAGACATATATATATATATATATATTTGATTTTGTGCAGGGCAATGAAGGTTGGTTATCTCCTATTCTTCTGTCTTGGTGACATCATTCAAGAAATTATACTTTAAAATTTAAATCTTAGAAATGGAAAATATAAAATCTTACATAAATAGAATCACTAGACAGGCTTACAAGGAGAATGGAGATGTTAGAGGAAAGAGTGAACCTGCAGATAGAACAATAAAAATTATCCAAATGAAGAAGTGAGAAAAAACGATTTAAAAAAAGACCTGAAAACTACCTCAGGGACCTGTGAGATATTACCAAAATATCTAACATGACTAAGTGAAGTCCCAGAAAGAGAAGAAGAGAGCAAACAGTTTAGATGATATATTTTAAAGAATATAAAAAACAGTATAGATGATATATTTTAAAGAATATAAAAAAATAAATATTCAGATTCCGTGATTTCAGCATAGCAAACAGAAAAAATAATTTTTATATAGTTAGCCACATTATTTTTTAAATTCTTTTTTAATTCAGATTAATATGAAGCTGCAAGTGATTAAGTTACATTGTTTGTGTTTCTAAGGTAAAATTCTAGTTGTAGTTGAAGCAGCTGAGCCCTTTGTCCTGGAGGTGTGCAATACTAATAATGACTCTAATAGAAAAACAACTACATGCCCATATGAAAGATAAAATCTTAAAAACAAAGAAAACAACATGATACATAGATGAGATTGATGATTCTACTCACCTCTTAACATTTATGAATAGCAGGATATAGGGGACCATTTTTATAAAGTTGGGGGAATGTTTAAAGTTCTTGGGGCAATAAAAACTGTCAGACTGAACTTTTATATCCAAAACTATATTTTTCTAAAATGCAAGCAAAGGCTGATCACAGTAGCTCATGCCTATAATCTCAGTATTCTGGGAGGCCCAGCCTGAATAAGAATGAGAACTTTCCCTTCTAAATACATAAAAAGTAGCCAGTTTTGTAGTGCCTGTCATCCCAGCTTCTCAGGAGGCTGAGGCAGAAGACTGCTTGAGCCCATGAGTTTGATGTTATAGTGAGCTATGCTGATGCCACAGCACTGTACCTGGGGCAACATTGCAAAACTCTGTCTTGAAAAGGAAAACATGCAAGCAAAATATAAATACATTTAGGTAAGACAGAATGTTACCAGAAAAACTACATGTATAAGAAATGCTACAAGAAGCGCTTTGGGCTAAGGGAAAATAATACCAAATGGAAACCTGGATCTTTGGGGTAGAATGACAAGCATTGAAAATGATAAACATATGGGTAAATATAAAAGATTAATTTTTCACTTTAACTTCTGTTAACACAGTATGTGTTTAAACTGGCTAGGCGCTGTGGCTCACGCCTGTAATCCTAACACTCTGGGAGGCCAAGGCAGGTGGATTGCCTGAGCTCATGAATTCAAGACCAATCTGTGGCGGAGTGAGACCCCATCTCTAAAAATAGCAAGTCATTGTAGTGGGCACCTGTAGTCCCAGCTACTCAGGAGGCTGAGGCAAGAGGATCACTATAGCCCAAGAGTTTGAGGTTGCAGTGAGCTAGGACACACAGCACACTACCAAAGGTGACAAAGTGAGACTCTGCCTCAAAAAAAAAAAAAGCTATGCGAATGCGCATTATATACATAAATTACAGAATAAAAGAAGGTGGAATTTGGTAAGCAGTCCCATGCAGTTGGGAGTAAAGTAACACAATATTAACCCTACTTAAGCTGTAAAAAATTAAGGCTATATATTGTCATACCTAAAGTAACCACTAAAAAGTATATATAACACAAAAGGATTTGCTAAGAAGAGAAAATATAAAAGAGAATTCTAAATATTCTAAAAATATTCATATAATATAGAATAAGACACCAAAGGAGAAACACAGAGATGCAAAACAGAGTGGAGAAACAGAAAATGTTTTTAAATGTTAGATCTAAATTCAAAGGTATCACTAATTATTTTAAATATAAGTGGATTAATAATGCAGCGCCTGTGGCTCAAAGGAGCAGGGCACCGGCCCCATATGCCAGAGTTGGTGGGTTCAAACCCAACCCCAGCCAAAAACTGCAAAAAAAGAAAAAACAAAAAAGAGGATTAATAATTCCAGTTAAGAAGAAGAGCCATCAGACAGATTTTGAAAAGCAAGATCCTGCTTTATGTTGTCTACACAGACGCATGTTAAATATAAAGACATAGATAGTTTAAAATTAAATGAATAGAAACCATTCCACTGTCCATCATAGTGGCTTTCTTTTGTAATACATGAAAACTAGGTAGCCTACATTCTGTCAACAGGGAATTGGATAAACAAACCAAGATTCATTGATAACAATGGGACACTACCTGACAATAAGAAAGTAACTATTGATACAACCAATAGTATGGATATATTTCAAAAGCGTTATGCTGAATAAAAAAAGCTTTACCAGAGGTACAGCGGCACATGTGGCGGCTGCATCTCTCCTCACCGTGGAAGGCAGCCAGGTCATGGTCAGGGTCATGGCACTCATGGTCAGGGCCAAACTGTGTCCCCACCACCTCAGTGACCTCCTCCTCAGTGACTGCAGAAAGAATGGAATGCATTGATCATGTAAACTAAAGAAAGGAGACAAAAATAACCTCTGGATTTTCTTCTCATGTGATACTCATTCTGGATGAAGCATTAAGGCAGCTAATAGACATGTATTCTTAGATGATGGTGGACGGGAAAGACATTTAGCTCAGCTCTCCTGGAACAAGGTGAGAATGAATGGGCTAGATCATACCCACCATGGAATATTGGCGTGGAGTGGCAGTTCAGGGTGTGCAGTGAGGTGGCGGATTACTGGACCTAATGTGTAAACTGGAGCTGGGGAGACTGCCAGGAGTCATATTCTCTCTCTCTCTGTCTCTCTCTCTCTCTCTCTCTTTCTTTCCTTCCTCTATGGTTCCTGAGATTGCTTATATCAAGCTATTTGAGTTTTCATTTTTTATCTTGTTTCAATGTGTCTTGTTTTTGCTAAGTCCTCCAGTTGGCTCTTTTCCTAACTCACATTTTTATATTCAACAAGAGCAAGGGATCCTGTATTTTTTTTTCCTCTTTTTCTTTTTGTTGATTGCAGAATCTTAGCTTGATCTTTATTCTCACTCCATACTGCACTCCTCAACATTCTCTCAGATGATATAGACTCTTCTACTCTACTAATTTTTCCTAAATAATGTGCTTCTGCATCAGCTAAGATATTCCCCTCCCCCTTTTTTTGTCTTCTTTCTTTCTTCTTGGAATATTGTCTCTTTTCTTCCTTTATTCCCTTTCCCTTCCCCCTTCTTTATTTGATTCAATGGTACATTTGATTTCCTCTGTCTATTCTTCTTTTTCCTCCCCCCCCTTTTTAAATTTTTTTAATTCTTTCTTCTTATTTCTCCACCCTTTCTTTGCTGAGGGTGAGTGTGACACAGCTGTGCTCTGGCAGGTACACTGCAGCAGTAATCTGGCTCAAGTAGGCCAGGAAAACTGTAAATGTTGGCCCCAGGAAGAAAGTATTAGGAAGACCACACTGCAGAACTTTTCTATTTTTCTATTTTTTTGTCTCTTGTTTTTTTCTTTATCTGGACTCAAGTTTCCTTTCATGTCTTTTGTGTTTGCTCTTTTTCTTCTCTTCCTAATTTTGGGAAAAGAAAGAGTCTGAATGTGTTCAGGCTGGTAACACACCCAGCCCAGTTCCTCAAAACCCTTGAGCTATAGACATGGGCTTAGCACAAGGCCAAACAATAACATTTCTCCTATCACTCTCATCTTTCCTTCTCTCCTGTTCTTCGATTTTCTTCTGTCAGTCCCCTTCTCCTCTTTTTTTCTTTTCTTTTGTTTCTTTTTCATTTATCTTACTCTTTCCTTCTTTTTTCTTCCCTTTTTTATCCTTTCCTCTTGCTTTCTCTTGCTTGCACCAACCCTTGTCCACCTTCTGACCCCATAACAAGAGAACTCTTCATCACCTAAACCCTGAGACAAGGTAATGTGAAGCAAAGGAGAAACTGAGAAGGAAAAAGGTACACAAGGAAGTGAACAAGACGGAAGCACATATGAGGAAGAACCAAAAGAATAATTCAGGCACCATCAAGAACCAAAATAGAGCAACTCCTCCAAGGAACCACAAAACAATTTTAACAGAAGACTCTTCCTATAAAGAATTAATGGATCTGACAGAAAGGGAATTTAAAATATGGATGATTAAGACAATAAAGGCATTGGATGAGAAAATGGAAAGACAAACAAAAAGTCAGATTAAGAGATATGTAGAATATAGAAAAGATATGGATGATCTTTAAAAAATGAAGGAGACAATCAGGGAACATAAAGAAACTGTAAAAAGTATCAAAAATAGATTAGACCACAGAGAAGAAAGAGCATCAGAGTTAGAGGATAAAGTCTTTGAGGTAACAGGTATTTACCGAGTCAGAAAAGAAGAGAGAGAAAGCAGAGCAGGCACTTAGAGAACTGGAGGATGCCATGAAGCATTCAAACATACAGATAATAGGAATCCCTGAAGGGGAAGAAGATTGTCCTAAAGGTATGGAAGCTCTACTGGAGACTATCATAAATGAAAAATTTCCAAGTTTTACTAAGGAGCCTGACAAACTCCTTTCAGATGGATATTGAACCCCGGGCCATCTCAACTCTAACAGAGCCTCTCAAAGGCACATTGTAATGAACTTGTCCAAACTTAAGATGAAGGAAAAACATTCTACAAGCAGCTAGGAATAAGTGACAATTAATCTACAAAGATACAACCACTAGGATGACAGCAGACTTTTCAACCAAAACTTTCCAAGCAAGAAAAGCATGGTCATCCACCTTTAACATCCTTAAACAAAATAATTTTCAGCCCAGAATCCTGTATCCAGCTAAACTTAGTTTCAAAATTGATAGAGAAATCAAATCTTTTGAAGAGGAAAGATACAAGCACTGAGGAAATTCATCATAACAAGACCAGCTCTACAGGAAATACTTAGACCAATTCTCAATTCTGAACACCACAATGGACTACCAATAAATAAAACACCTAGAAACCAAAGGCCAGAGCTTAGCTTTCACAATGGCACAAAGTACAAAATCATACAACAAACTATCTCATAACAAAACAAATAGAATTCTACCACACTTATCAATACTCTCAATAAATGTCAATGGACTAAATTCTCCACTGAAGAGGCACAGGATGACCGATTGGAGACACACCTTGCCCTGAAAGACAAATCAAGACTCAGGGTGAAGGGATGGAAAACAGTGTTTTGAGCAAATGGAAAGCA
>CAUYRH010099094.1:0-35035 GCA_963574655.1 Perodicticus potto
GACTTTAGTTGCTTTAAATCCACATGTATCTGAAAATAAGATTACAACTCCTCTTTTCTTCTGAATTCCGTTTGCCTAAAAAATTGTCTTCCAACCCTTAACTCAGAGTTTTAATTTGTCTTTTGAAGCTAGGTGTGTTTCCTGCAGACAACAAATGGATGGCTTGTGTTTTTTAATCCAGTCAGCCAATCTATGCCTCTTCAGTGGGGAATTCAAGCCATTAACATTTATTGAGACAATTAATAAGTGTGGTAGTGTTCTATTCATCTTATTTTGTGAGAGTCCATTACTTACTTTTATCTTTTGCATCAGTGTGGAAGTTAGGCTCTGACCTTTAATTTCTGAGTTCTTACTTTGCTGTTGATCCATTGTGATGGTCACTGTGTAGAACAGGTTGAAGTATTTCCTGTAGAGGTGGTCTTGTGGCAAATTTCCTCAATGTTTGCATATCAGTAAATGATTTGATTTCTCCATCAATTTTAAAGCTTAGCTTAGCAGGATATAGAATTCTGGGCTAGAGATTGTCCTGTTCAAGTAGATTAAAGGTAAATAACCATTGCCTTCTTGCTTGGAAAATTTCATTAGAGAAGTCTGCAGTCATCCTGATGGATTTGCACCTGTAGGTCAAGTGGCACTTACTCCCAGAAGCTTGAAGAATCTTTTCTTTTGTCTTGTCTTTGGATAGGTTCATCACAATGTGTCTTGGGGAAGCTCGGTTAGAGTTGAGGTGACCTGGGGTCCAATATCCCTCTGAAAGGAGTGTGTCAGAATCTTTGGTGATATCTGGGAAATTTTCAATTATAATATTTTCTAGGATGGCTTCCATTCCCCTGGGGCATTCTTCTTCCCCTTCTGGGATACCTATAACTCGTATATTTGAATGCTTCATAAAGTCCCATAATTCTGTCAGTGAATGATATGCTTTCTCTCTCTTCTTTTCTGCCTCTTTAACTATGTGAGTCATCTCAACAGCTTTGTCCTCTACCTCTGAGATTATTTCTTCTACATGCTAATATGTTGTTGATACTTTCTATTGCATCTTTAAGTTCCCTAATTGACTGTTTCAATTCCTTCAGCTCTGCTATATCCTTTCTATATTCTTTGTATCATTCATCTCTTATTTGATTGTGTTTTTAGATTTCCTTTTAGTTATTTTCCACTTTCTCAGCAATTTCCTTCATTCATTGTTTTCATCATCTGTATTCTAAATTCCCTTTCTTTCATTTCTAACATTTACTTATAGGTGGACTCCTCTGCAGTAGCTACTTCACAGTCCCTTGGGGGTGTTGCTCTGGACTGGTTTTTCATGATGCCAGGAGTTTTCTGCTGATTCTTCCCCATGAGTGATTTCTTTTATCTGTTTCCTTTCCCTAATTTTCCTTTCACTTCCTCCTGCTCTTTAAGTTCCCATGCCTCTGGACTAGGGTTTCAATGAATCCTTTTGGTACAAGACCAGAAGAGCAAGAAGGGAAAAAAGAAAGAAAAAAAAAAAAAAAGAAAAGAAAAACAAGAAAGGAGTAGGTGTGGGTAGAAGTGAATATTGACAAAAAGAAAAGAGGCACAGAAAGAGAGGGACAGGAGCAATATAAGTGTACACTAGGGTACTTTGACCCAACCTTAAGAACACCCAACCTCTGGGAGTGCTGGATTGGGTGGTTCCCTTGAATTTAGCAGCTCTTTGCCAGCCTCTTTGGACACAGTACCTTACCTCCACCAAGTAGAGAGGAAAAACAAAAATGCTATAAATCATACCAAAACAAGCAAACCAAAAACTTTACAGGATAAAATTGGGGGGAAAACCGAGTAGTAGGGGTAGAAACACTAGCAAAAATGAAGTTCTAATTGTTGAAAGAGGCAACAATGGAAAATAATATCTAAACTAGAAAAATGAAGAAATAAAACAAAGAAAAAAGAAAAGAAAAATCTATAGGGAAAATGTTGAAATTAAAAACAAACAAACAAAAAAAAACACAAAACAAAACAAAAACCAAAGCAGTATATATATGTTGCTGAATATTGTTTGGGCAACAGGTGATCTTCTGGGGTATGATATGTTAATCACAGTGATGATACGGCTGTACGAGATGGAGACTGGAGGCCTCTAATGATTTCTCAAACCCTGCAGCGTGGAGAGCCTAAATCTCTCCTCAGCCAGCTTGAAAGGCACTTTAAATTGCTAACCTGGGCTAAGCAGGAGCTTTCCCAGGAAAGCACTTGTTTCTCAGATCACTCCTTAAGTGGCTATCCACTTACCTAGTGTGCCAAAACCAGTCTCACTCTATGCCCCTGAGGGCTAAGGCTGCAAGGCATCTCAGTCCCCACTTTTAGGCTGCTCAGTCACTAGATTACTCGCTCCCACCCGATGCTTGTTCTGCGACCCTGAGGGCAGATCTTGCTGGGGAAGTTCTCCCACAGTGGCTCCACATGGCTCACAGCCAAACACTATTAGCTCTGTCTGGCTCAGCAGCACACTTAAAGTCCTCCGCACTCTTGCCCAAGTTCTCCCAAGGTAGTTCAACTAAACGTCAAGTCCAAAAAAACCCAAACAGCTCACAGGTAAGGCCTTTTCAGTTTGCAATCTCACTGCTGCTGTACTTACAGCTGCCAGCAAGATTAGACCTAATGAACACATGCAACCACTTGCCAGTTCTCCACTGCTTTTGCCTTCCTCATGGGGTCCAAAAGTCTCACG
This sequence comes from Perodicticus potto, assembly GCA_963574655.1. Lineage (NCBI taxonomy): Eukaryota > Metazoa > Chordata > Mammalia > Primates > Lorisidae > Perodicticus > Perodicticus potto. Next base: position 2,693 of record CAUYRH010099094.1, read on the forward strand.
CTGACTCCCTGTGTCCCCAAAGGGATGTTTCTGGGCAGATCTCACCAGCTAGAGATGTCTGGAGTCTTCTTTCCCCAGACTCACCATGCCCAGTTGCAAGGAAGCTGTTACTCGGCCACTATCTTGCTCTGGAAGTCAAACTACAGAAGAGTTTTAAAGGTAAAAATTTTTTTTTATTTTTATTTTTTTCTAAGACAGTGTATCAAGCTGTCACCCTGGGTAGAGTGCTGTGGTCACCATAGTGACCTCAAACTCTTGAGCTTAAGCGATTCTCTTGCCTCAGCCTCCCAACTAGCTGGGACTACAGGTGCCTGCCACAATGCCTGGCTATTTTTTTGTTGCTGTTGTTTTTGTGGCAGTTGTCATTATTGTTTTAGCTGGCCCGGCCAGGTTCAAACCCACCAGCCTTGGTGTATGTGGCCGGCGCCCTATTCACTGAGCTACAGGTGCTGCCAGTAAAATATTTTATTAAAAAGAAGTAAAAACTGATCTACTTGATGAAGTGGATAAATTTCATTCACCATGTAACTATCACCTTCTTTCTGCTTCAACTTATTCCAATATACCCTGCTATACCTGGAAGCTCTTTGTTTTTTGTTCTCTAATATCATCTCTATGTCTACACATCTAATGTCCACATCAAAACTTGTACATGAATGTTCATAGTTCATTGTAGTATATCTATAATAGCCCAAAAGTGCAATCCAACCAAATGTCCACCTAGAATACATCACCAAAAGCATGAACTACAAAGGAAAAATAGACAAATTGGGCTTTATCAAAATTAAAAACTTTTGTGTTACAAATGATACCCTCAAGAAAGCAAATAAATCCAACCTCAGAATGGGACAACCTATTTGAAAATCTTCTACATAAGGGATTTTTATCCAGAATGTATAAAGAACTCTTGTAATACAACTCAACAACAAAAAGATAAGTAACCCAATTTAAAAATGGGCAAAGGATCTAAACAGACATTTCTCAAAAGAAGATATGCAAATGGCCAATAATTGCATAAAAAGACAATTGACATCACTAGTCACTAGAGAAATGTAAATCAAAAGAGATAGCATTTGATGCTTACAGGAACTCATGCAGTAAAAGAGACAGATAATACCAAGCAAAGAAATCAGAATCATCCTGAGTTACCTGTAAGAATGTAAAGTAGTGCAGCCACTCTGGAAAACAAACTGGCAGTTCTCAAAACGTTAAACACAGAGATACCATACACCCAGAAATTCCTCTCCTAGGCATGCACCCAAGCGAAAAGGAAACACAAGTCCACACAAAAACTAGTACATGAATGTTCATAGCAGTATTACCATCATAGCCAAAAAGTGCAAGCCACTCAAATGTCCACCACTTCATAAATGAATAAATTAAATATGGAATATCCATTAAATGGAATATTATTTGGCAATAAAAAGAATGAAGGGTTGATTTATGCTACAACATGGATGAACCTTGAAAACAGTATACTAAATGACAGACATCAGCCAGAAAAGATTGTTTTGCTTTTTTTTTTTTTTTTTCGGGAGACACAGTCTCCCTATGTTGCCTGGGCCTGAGTGCCATGGCAACAACATAACTCCCAGCAAATGATCCTCCTGCCTCAGCCTCCTGAGTAGCTGGTACTAGAGGCACCCCCCATAATGCCCAGCTAATGTTTCTATTTTTAGTAGTGATGGGGTCTTGCTCTTGCTGAGGCTAGTGTTGAACTCCTGAGCACAAATGATCCTCCTGCCTTGGCCTTCCAGAATGCCAGGATTACAGGTGTGAGCCACTGGACCCAGCCTAAAGATTGCATATTAAATTATTCCACTTATATGAAATGTCCAAAATAGGCAACTCTATAGAAGATAGAAAGTAAATTAGCAGGAGTCAGAGGCTGAGGAGTTAGATAAAGTGAATATGCTGAAATATGCCCCATTCTGTGATTATGCTAAAAACCAATAACTGTACTTTAAATGGTCAAATGATATGTGAATTATATCTGAGTATAAAACTTATGTTACAAAAAAAGTCAACTCCAAGGCAGAAACTCCATTACTCCGTGAGTGCTTACTTGAATTATGAGTTGGAGGAACACTATAGAAAGGCCTGGGGTGTTTGAGTCAGCATTTGTGGAAGTTTGGAGCACCATGGTGTAATTCTGAGCTCTCTAGCTCAAAAGTTTAGAATCATTTACACAATAGCAGATGTAGGAATCTGTCCCAAAATACCTGAAATGCCTTAATTTACTGTCAGGCTAGGAAGAAAGACTTTCATACCATGTGGCTGAGAATTATCTGAGTACCTCCTGGTCTACGTCCCCAGCTTTAGGGCCATCAAAGCCATCCCCAGCCTTCAAAGGTTGTGATGAAACCACTCTCTGCTTGGTGTTTTTTGCAACTGTTAATACTCTGGTCTTCAAATCAGTAATGTTTACTAGTTTGCTTTAGGAGAAAATATTTTTTTAAAAGGTATTTTCCATTAATTTGCTACTCTGAATTCTCACCCAAAAGTCAGAATTAAAATTTCTCTGCACTACTTGAAGCAATCCTGAGTAGCAAGGCAAATACTTAAGATACATTAAACCCAATAACATTTGAATGTTGATGCACTTTCCCTGAAAGCTGAGAATCCTGAGTCTTCTGCCATTATCCCCACAGACTCAATTTCATTTTTGGTAGGCATTGCCCCACCTCCGTTGTACCTTACAAGGATTCCTACTGAGAGAATAAATTGAATTATCATTTTCATTTAGCATATTGAACACTTTTGAGAAGCAAATGAAATTATTACAAGACTGGGTCTTTTAAAATTGTTTAAATAGTGGGGAGAGGATTTGATATTCTCATCTAGGGAGCAACATTTGATTTGACCTAAATTTGGGAAATATTTTCAGTAGTTCTCCATTGGCTGAAACAGTCACACATAAGATCGGTGGTAGATGAAGAAGATGCCTTCTGCCTCTAACACCCATGTCTGAGTAGTGGTTGAAGTAAACCATCCCAGAGAGACCTTATCATTGAAATGTGGGTGTACCCTTCACCCTGAAAGCTACAGGGGGCACAGTGACCTCTGCAGAAATATACCCTGAACAAAGCAGTTTTTTGGAAATGAAATGAGGCAGGCTAAGGAACCAAGAATCGGGAGTGTCCCTGATGAATCTTGGTAAGCCAGGCTAGTCCCTGACAACACAAGCTCAAATGGAAGTTAATAAAATACAGAATACACATTGCACATTTACATTTATTGCACATTAAACCTCCTTGCATAGAAAAGATAATGACAGATGCAAAAACAAGAATGCTGAACAGTGCGGGTCTGTCAGCAGAGAATGGGCAAAGTGCCAGCTCCCCAGACTAAACCAAGTAGGCAGGTCTGTGAGGAACCAGCGAGGTTGGGAGTAGAGAAGATGTTGTGGGCCTCTAGGACCACTTTGGAATTGGCATTTTCCTCACCCAGGAAGCTACATCCACCACGATAAATCTATGGGTGCAGCAGACAGCACAGCAGCGCCCAGGCATGGTGTGCGAGTTACTCAGTCCTACAGTACATGTAAGATGGTCCGTGCAACTCGATTTGACATTTTATAGACCATCCTCTGCAAAATTTTCAGCCTGGGCTAGGTTCTCTATGAGATGGAAAGTTCCTTGAAACCCAGAAGAGATCTCAGTGGGTCTGGTATTTGAGGATAGTGGTGGGTGAGAACTCACCTCTAAAGGATTTATGATCTGAAACAACCCAGCCTGACCCACGGAAGGTCTGCTGGTAGGAGGTTTTTCACGTAGGTCTTTTGTGACACCTCTCAGCCCCCACCCCCAGAAGTGGTATTGACTCATGTCTGACTTATTGACAGGTCCGAAGTCTTTTTTTAAGGCAAACTTCCTCAAGCTCTCTTACAACAGTCCCAACATCGCCCATTTTAAAGAAGCACTGATTTTCACAACAGAACAAACGTATTCCAGGTGCATTGGTGACACTGCACAGGTTCAAAGAGTGGACACTATTGAGCCATTCAAGTTCTTCCCTTTCTCTTCAATGCTAAGGCCCCATAAGGGCCCACTCTCTGAAACAGCTGCCACAGACATATCCTGGTCAATGCAAAAGGAAAAATTTGCACAGAGCCCTCAGGCCACTGTCTCAGCTATGTCCTCCTGCAGGTGTGCTGGAGAAGAGCATCTATGAGGCTCCGACACAAGGAACCCCATTAGCTCAATTTTACTCACTGGGAACCCAGAGGTTATACTTTCCTACCCAGCTGCCATCTCCCCGGGGCCATGCCTGCTAGAGTCACATTGCCAGTTTCAGACATGCTTCTTCGATGCTTGCAAGATTCTGCACAGCTGGGAGCAGAGCTGCAGCCTCCTCAGCACAGCTGAAGAGAACAAAAGCTTCCAGGGGCTGGAAGATAATGAGCTCCCCATCCCTCCCACCCTCACCGGCCCCACCCTCCCCCACCCCCGTTCCCTCCGACAAGTGGAAAATCACCCAGAAGCTTCTGTCTCAGCACCAGACCTTCATTTATTTATTTCCCTACGAGGGAGATGCCGTTGCCTTCCCCTGTGTTTCAGAAGCTGAAGTGCTTTGGCAACCAAGAATGAAAGTGTTTGTTTTAATTCTGCCCTCTCGGCATGTGCTCTTACAGAATATAGCTCACCCCGTTTCCTCCATTGCTACTGCTGCCTGTTGGTGGTGGCAAAGATAAACAGCCCATTGGTGCCCAGCTGAAAAGAAATATAGAAAAGGGGGTTAGAGTCGTTTAATTACTTTGAATGGCTTTCTTTGTTCTCCGTGATAGCTTCCTATGATACAGTAGTTTCTCCTTCTTCATACAAGCGCTGTGTTTCTATTCATAAGGATAAGACTGAAGCAGGAAATTGGCTCTCAAGAGTGAAAGAGAGAAGGAGGGGACTGAGAGGTCGGCTGTTTCAGTCAGAGGAAAGCGAGGTGTGGAGGGTTCCCACGTGCCTGAGCTGACCCAGGCACTGGGCCAGCCGGCTGCTGAAGGCTTGTGTCAGCTTCCTTGCCCTACCCTGGGGAGTGGAGATGACTCAGTCACAGGGAAGGAGACCTGTGGAGGGTCACAGAGCTCAGAGCAGGAAGATTGAGAAAGTCCCCAAGCAAAACCAAGATCACCCTGGGGCTGTCCTTTTCCCCCCTAAAAAAGGAGAGGCAGGGAATAGTATGTTGTGTATCTGCAATTTCTTTTTAAGTTATCTGTCCTAGGATAGATTTTAGATTTTAGGGTCTGGACTGACACCCAGGAGAACACTGTTCCTCCTTCCTTCCTTCCATGCAATCTATCCTTATATACTTTTCACTTCCATAAATTGAGAACTTGTGGTTTATGTTAGCGAAGTCACCTCTATATATGACATAACTGTGAGATCAAAAGAGACAATACAAGGCCATTAGTCACTAACTAGGAATCAAGTGTTCTTATTACATGCAATCAATATGACCTTAAGTCAAATTCATGTCATTTTTTCCATATAAACTAAATTACTTTATGAAATAAAAATAACTTGAATACAATAAAGGAGTTTTCTATTACAGGAAGTCCTGTATTAAATCCTTTGGTAACACAAATAAAATATATGTGTCTGTAAATTTTAGTGTTTTGTGTTGGGTTTTCTTAAATTAGAGGAAATCTGTACTGGGGACATTTGAGTTAAGGACCGAGATTTACAAGCCCATCCAGAATATTGAGTGTCTGTTGTGGGCAGAGAATTTCTAGACAAAAGGGAAAAAGGAATTAATGGCATCTCTACCCATGAGCTTACAAAAGAAGAGTGGTGGAAGCATCAGGTGCTTGGAAGCTTTATGTAGAGCAGACAAGACAAACAGTTTCATGAGACAAGCCTGCAGATACATTTTGCAATCTGCAAAGTAATTTGAAGCAGATAATATCCACCACTGTCACTGCAACCTGCTCATAAATGTAGATATAAGAAGTCCGGGGGCCAGGTGCAGGTTCATACCTGTAATCTCAGCACTTTGGGAGGTCAAGGCAAGTGGCAGGAGGATAACTTGAGGTCAGGAGTTTGAGATCAGCTTGGAAGACATTAGCCAGGCCCAGTGGCATGCCCTCATAGTCTCAGCTACAAAGGAGGCTGAGACTTAGCCTCAAGTACTTCACTCCAGCTTGGATGACAGTGAAACCCTACCTTTAAAAAAATAAAAATAAAAAAGAGTTTGGGGAGTAACAAATTCTTTTAGGCTTAATGACTTTAGTAGAAACAACAAGGACACTAAGGCCTGAAAATAGCATCTTATAAATTCAAAATATCAAACAGGCATTGGGAAGAACGTACAAGACCTGCTGAAATCAGTGGCGAATCGGACAGGGTTCACCAGGAGGAACTTCTCCAGGACAGCGTAACTCAGAAAAATTGCTCTTTGGTTCAAGAAGAAACATGCCCAAGAAGTCACTGCAGGAAACAGAAAAGAAGAAACACAGAGAAGCAATTAAAAACCATAAAACAAAACAAAATGAGGAAGAAGTGAACCAGAAACTGTGGGAAGACAGAAGTGATGAGAAATGAACAACAGGCTGGAATGTGGTACCAGGAAGAGCCTCAAGAAATAAGCCCTTCCCTCCCCTATTCCCGTGTCCCCCTGCCTGGTGTGTTCTTGCTGTTCTTGTTCTGGTGCCCTCATGCTGCTCCCAACCAAGCCCTGTGTCTGGTCACATCAATGATTATCATCAGCTCCCACGCAGGCCTCTGGGAGAAAAGGATGTCATCAAAATGATGGTGCTGGCCCCTCTATGCAAGAGTCAGGTTCAGAATCAGAGAGGAAGGACTAGTTACAGCCCAGACCAACACCTGGAAGCAATGGACAGTGGGAAAAATTCCTCTGTCCAAAATTGCCTTCCCCCAGAGGGTGATTATGATTTCTGGAGCTCCACGACATTCACTCCATTGTAGTTGTAAGAAGAGAAAAGGAGAGAGAGAAAAATACTTAAGAATTTGGGATCGGGTGTGGTGGCTCACACCTGTAATCTCAGCACTTCAGGAGACTGAGGTGGATCGACTGCTTGAGCTCAGGAGTTGGAGACCAGCCTGAGCAACAGCGAGAACCTGTCTCTACTAAAAATAGAAAAAATTAGCCAGGTGTCATGGCAGGTGCCTTTAGTCTCAACTCCTTAGAAGGATGAGGCAGGAGGATCACTTGAGTCCATGAGTTTGAGGTAGCTGTGAGCTATGGCACTCTACCCAGGGTGAGGGAATGAGAGTCTGTCTCAAAAAAATAATAATAATTTGGGACCCTGAGGCTCTCCACTGGGAATGGTATATCTGGTTAGAGTGTCATCCTCAGGGTTCCAGGCCACAGTGGTGATACTAGACTAGATGTTTCAATGTAGAGAACACATGGTGACCTAATGGAATTGAGGAGAGAAGGAAGCAGCAGAAAAGTCAGATGACACTGCAAGATATAAACTCATAAAGGTCACTTTGGTGGACGTGGTGAGGCCTTGGTAGACAGGAAGTAGCACCAAGACTCCAAGTATATAGGGAGCATGACCAGGAACACCGTGGTCAGAATGGGAGATGTAACAGGGAAGGAAGATTTGCTGAAGATAAGGACAGCTTGCTTCATGATTTTGCCATTAATACTTTTTGGCCCTGGAAACTCCTGAGCACATGTGGATAACAACAACAACACAATAGCCATCTATTTGACCTTAAGGAAGTCGTTGGAAAGAATGCCGATCTGAGCTAGGAGGATCAATTGAACCCAAAAGTTTGAGGCTGCAATGAGCTATGATCATGCCACTGCACTCCAGCCTGGGAGACAGAATGCAACCAGGCTAGAGTGCAAAAAGAAAAAGAAAACGAAAATGAAGAAAAAAATCCAGGTCTCTCTTTAATTAGTAGCGTGATTATAAGCAAATCACCTTAATTCCTTGAGCCTGACTTTCCTCCTCCTAAGTAAGAATGACTTCTAACATTCTCTGATTCCATCCCCCTCTACTTTGGGTTACTCTAGATGAATTTAGTCAAGTCTAGATAAAAGAAACAAACTTTAAAAGCAAAGGTTTGAATAAATAAATAACCTGAATAGTGCTGTCCTACTGGGATATTCTAAAGAGAATGTTTCACAAGCCAACTAGAGGTCCAACGTCTTGGGGCATCGGTTGCCTGGAAATGTGAAAATTAGATTAGGAATATTGTCTTAAATTAAGTTGAAAACAAATTTATTCACCCAATCTAGAAATACTAGAATGAGGGGGACACCCTTTGAGACTTTGGAAATGAAGAAGTTCACTCAAAGGGGAATAATCTTACCAAATGCCTTGGACCAGCAGGTAGCACAGGGAGGAAAGAAATGCACAAATGGCTTCAAACATGGTTTGGAAAGTTTTATGAATGACTAAGGCATTACAGGATGGAACAATACAGAGAGCTGAAAATATTTAAGGTTGACATCTGGGAAAACAGTAAGGCTGCCTCTGGTACCCAAGGGAAAAATCAGTTTTCTGATCTGACTTTTTCTGAGTCACATGAGCAAAAATCAGTTCAGTGTTCAACTACTCAAAGTGCAGCAAATTCTTGTTTTTATTAAAACGGAAGGAATGTCATAGTAAGCAAGGGAAGAAGATGCTGTGGGTTAAGTACTGTCAATGACAGCACAGGCCATGATGTTGGCACTTGTGATAGGCACTTGGTCCATCCTGTGGTTTGAGTTTGTCCCCCCCAGAAACTCATGTTGAAATTTGATCTACAATGTGGCAGTGTTGGGAGGTATTTAGGGCAGGAGGGTGGATTTTCCATGAATAGCTGATCGCCATTCTCCCAGAAGTTTGTGAGTTTTCCATCTGGAGAGACTGGATTAGCTCCTGGGGGAATGTTTCCTCAAGAGAGGGTTGTTATTGTAAAGCCAGAACACTCCTCTGATTTTACCTATTTGCACATATCCACCTCCCCTTTGACCTTTTCTGCCACGCCTCAATGCAACACCAAAGTCCTCATGGGAAGCCGACATCAGTCAAGTCTAGATAAAAGAAACAAACTTTAAAAGGCTTCCTATACCACCCACAGAATGGGGTAAGTAAACCCCTTTTCCAGCCTCAGATATTCTTTTGGAGCGACACCAAATGGGGGCAGACAGTCTAGGAACGTCATGAGGGAGGGTTCTCATGTGATTAATTCTAACTTGAGTTATAACAATTCAGGAGATATTAAGTGTCAGCTCTAAAAAAAAGAGATTCGAAGAGGAAAAACACCCATGTTAGTCCAAATTAATATTTATTTCAGTTGTGGTTGTTGAACGTAAGCCCCGTGAACTACTTCTTATAGCCTATCTTCACGAATTGGAGGTCCTCAATCTTTGATGCCACTGTAGTCATCACTCTGACTCCTTGCACCCTAACCCAATCCTCCTGCTGGAAACCAACCAACCAACCCTCAGATTCTGAAATGTGCATTGCAATCACGTTTTAGGTCTCCATACAAGTATGCGTCCTGAGGTTGAAACATGTTAATGGCTGTCTGCCTAGGTAAGGATTTTAGAAATGGGCCCTGAGAGCATTTACTTTTCTCTGTGCACTTGTAATCAGCTTGTCATTTCATTATCTGCATTCTGTGTTGGCTGCTTAGGATCATTAGGCAAAACCTCACTATCGCTGCGTATTACTCAGTACGTTTGCTCTAATAAGCTTTCGTAAATAAAACCCGAAGAGATGAAAAAGGCCAGTGTCTGATTACATGGAACCAATTTGGTCTCATTAGGTTCTTATAAGGAGAAAAAGTAAATACAATCTTTATAAATCATACAGCTCTAATGGAGATGGCTGGCAAAATTCATTAGTTAAGATAATAAGAGTGAAGACCGTTTAAACGTGCATAACAGTTTGGTTTATGAAGCCGTTAAGTACTATTTCATCCATTATAAACTTTTACAAAACTCAAAGATAAAGATGTAATCGGGCAGAAGAAATCAGTTTTACATGCTTCCCTAAGGTTTGGCCTTAATAAATTGCTATTAAAACAATGATAAAAACCAATGTTTGTCTGGAATCTTTTTATTCAAAAGCCCCTAAGTGATACACAAAACATGAACTTATTGTCCATAGATGCTCAAGGTCTGGAAAAAGTTTATTCAACCTATTTTATAGAGGTTACCATTGAGGCTCACACAAATAAAATGATAAACTAAGGAAACTACAGCAAAATTGGCAAGCAAACAGAGAACATAGCCTAAGGTTGTTGCTTCTCAAGTCAATGTGAAGTCAGAATTTTCATTAAAAAATAAACACAGACTAGGTGCCTCTTTTTATTGCTTTGCTTTAAGTGTAATATCTTGATTTGATTCTTGGGCAGCAAGTGGGGGAAATGTTGATCTGTTAGACTTGAATATTGCTTCTCAACTGAAGTACTTGGTCAGGGATAAAAAACAAAACAGTGGGCCTCCAGTTAGCAAAACTTGAAGTCAGACAAACTCCAGTTTGAGAAGCTGGCTCTGCCCTTCACTCTGAGACCTTGAACGAGTCACTGAGTGGACCCAGTGCCCTCCTGGGTGAATGTTATCTATTTTTCTTGTATCTTTCCCTTTTGTTTTTGTGTACTGTGATGTTTTTGGAATTAACTCCCGTCTCTTGAAACTATCATTTTTTTTTTCCATTCAGATCTCTTTTACATTGCCCACAAGGCTTTGCCTGATAATGGGTGGGCACAATGTCCCATCTCAGCCCTGGGGAAACCGAGGCAATCCCGATGAGTGAGCAAGCGAGCTCAACTCAACCCTGGGAAAACCAGTTCTCTACACCGCCAAAAAGATTAGAATGGGGGGGCAACTCTCTCTCTTCTGCCCACTTCTCCCGGCAGCTCCCTCTGCACAGACCCCTATCACTCAGCAGAGCCTCTTCGGGGTCCAAGGCGCAGGCTGGCCCCATCTTTCTCCCAGCATCACTATGTGAATGTCAAGAGAAGCAGGAAGGGAAGAACTGGGAGAACTGAGCAAGGAGAATAAAAGAGGCAAGTACCACCCCATTGTCCCAAGGCGGGTAAGCTTCAAATGAATCATCCTGGAACGTAACGTGCACATACCCAGCAAAGGGACCAAGAACTACTGAATTTAACAAACCATGTAAAGTTAAACGACATATAACGTCCGCTGGGCGGCATGGAGAAGGTGTGGTCAGGTAGAGTGGGCAGTGGATGTCAGGAGGTGGAGGCGGGAGGTGGGAGAAGTTACATTTTTCTTTTTCCTCCTTTGTAAACAGCAGGGCCGTAGCAGCCAAAGCCCGGTGCTTTTCACAATAAATACAACACTGCCACCTAGAGGCCCAGAGGCGATGGTCCTCTACACCCGCCAGAGGCAACACTGAAACTGATTACTTCGCACTGCCTTAATGAAAGGATCTGAATGGCCATTTCACCAGGCAATCTGCAGACAAAACTTGGAGGAACTGCTTGCAAAGCCCAAGGATATGTGGGCTGTCTTTGCTGACATTAGTCAGCCCTCTGCAGCTCCTCTCAAGCACAGTCCCAAAACATAAAACAATAAAGGACCGTCTGGATTATGGCCCCCAAACCATCCCCTCCCTCCATCAAAATGCAAATTTTCTTGAGTTTTTTTTTCTTTCCCGTGTCCTATTCTTTGCCTGTTAAGATAATTCATGCAAATTTTATGCATTTTGCTCAGAGGCATCTAATTAGACAGATTAGCTCACCGACTCAGTAACCTTCTATTTTATTCTTCTGAAAAGAAGGTTATGTCAGTTAGGAACCTCTCACTCTTAATAGGCATCAGGCACCCAGGGAGTTTGTGTATGACAAAGAGCTCACAGGTCTCAAGGTGGGCACAGTTCATAAATAACTGCATTTTGTGGTGCGTATTAGACTGTTTGCATTTGGGGCTCTTTGCATGCCTTTGTGTTCAAAGTGCAGCTTGGGTGCATGAGCACCAGTGCAATCACAGTGCACTTTTCCATGAGAAAAAGGAAAATGAGCAGTTAGCTCTCTCAGGTCCAAGAGGTAGGAACATCCGATTGGCATAAGAGCTGAACAAAGGAAATGAAAGAGTGGAAAAAACATACATACCTTTCCTCTTTTGTTCTGAAAATGGATTTCAATTCTTGTTGGCATGCTGCCAGTCTCCATTTCAGAAAAAAAAAGAAAACTCACTTATAAGGAAAAGATAAACCAGAGATGTAATGCTAACAAGCTCTCAAATTGACAAAAGCATTGTGGGTTGCCATAGAAAGAGATCTTTTAAACTGTGAGGATCATTATCCCCTACCTCAAAAAATCCACTAGGTGTGCCAGCCTAAGATCTAATTACACAAACAAGATTCCTCAGAGCAGCATCTGGGATAACTTCCTGACATTTTTCCTTCCTTGAAGAGTCTGCCAATTCCCAAGAGCCACCCAGATGTGTGTTTAAGTCAACACTATATAAAGGTCACTGAAACAGACACCTGTGCTCCTAACATCGGGCAAACAGGAAAGCCTTCAGGTCAGAGGGCACAAACTCAAATACCTGCCTGTGTCATTTAATTGAGGCCAGTTAGATAGGAAGGTTGCAAGCTGGAGAGCTCTCCTGTCTATAAAGAGCTGTTATTCAGTTCCAGCCAGTCACTGCCTTGAGGAAATGCAGACCTAGTATTGTTAGATTTTTTTCAAGAGCAGCCAGAAATCCAAATGTGTCTGTGAAATCTTCTGACTTTTAAATGTTGGCAGTAACTCAGAAAAAGTGAAAATCCTTCGCTAGGCCAAACAAATCTTGGCCAAAGGCCTAATTTGACCTGAAAAATGCCAGTGTGGACCCTGACTTGGGTCCTTCATGGCCCTTGAAATCAACCACTCCCAAGTTTTACGCCTCCATCACTTATTTAGGGCAGAAAAATTCACACTTTCATGCCTCTGTTTATCCTGTTTCACCTGTCTGAATTGCTCTTTCCTTCGATTCCTGCCTGTCAAAATCCAATATCAATGGCCAACTCAAATGTCAATTTATTTATGAAGTCTGCCAGAATCATTGCCATCAGAATTAATCACTCCAGTAATGCTTGGTTTTTATCTCTATTCCAGAATTTAGCAGAGTCTGCCTCCAAGTAGGAATAAGCAGTGTTTATGTGAGCTCTTAAAAACTAGTAATTTGTCAAATACATCCTCTCTCTGTCCAGTGAGCCTGTGTTGACAGTTGGTTTGAATTAACACTGGGTAAGATGCTAAATGGGAAACTATGAATGCAGTTCATTGGGTAACAGCCCAGGGCACCTCAAAACAGTTAATTCAATCCCAGCCTGGCCTGGAACATGCCAGGTGATCAGATGACAACACAGCCCTGTATTTCCCCAATAATGGTGACAACATCAACAGGTATCTGATTAATATGAATCTCTCTGTCAGACCCCAGGAACCTGACAAATAAAACTAGGTTGTTATTATTATGATGCTGTATCTTGAGTTCTTAGAGGACAGGGTTCATTTTTTTTCCATGTTTCATCCTTTTACCCACCACAAATTCTGGGACAGAGAAGGATTTCAGCAAAATATCTGTAGAGTTTAGTATTCATCTTCAAAACAATTCTGTAAGAAGCACCCACTTTGTTCAAGAACAGCATCCTCTGGTGGTTACATGATGCAATGCCCTTGGAGAGTCACAACCTATTTGGAAGGCAAAAGATACATACATGAAGAAAAAAAATCATTGCACCATCAGTACGTGACATATGCCAGAAGGTATTATGAAGCTCCAGTCAAGAAGCATGTCCCTGGTTGACTGCTGATGAGTCAGAGAGAACAGTGCCCACCTCCATGGAGACCCTGCATCCTCTATGGGAGTATGGCAAGGTCACTGTGGGCTGCACAGTCATAAAAAGTGAGATAAGAAATCACAGGGAGCAGGAACCTCATAAGGACTAGGTTAAAAGGGAGGATCTATTGTCTTAACATTAGGATGATTTCCCTGGGAAAGAAAAAAGGAGAGGTTATTAAATAAATTGAAATTTTGCTAAAGGGAAAATGATGCTGCTAAAATGATGCTACTCCAGAAATCCCTGGATCTCAACTTTGGGATCAAATCCAGCTAAGAATGACACAGAAGCTCTAACTAAGGAAGTAGAAAATCAGATGGTGAGGTCCAAGAGAAGAAGGAGGGCTTTCCTGGACGGGTGCCCTGGAGATGCCTCCATGCTGGTGGGGGGGGCACAGATGCAGAAGGGAAGGAAGCAAGAGAGATCCTGGCATCCTCCCCCCTCATCCTCCAGTTCCCCCAACACTGCTCCCCATAGAAACTGCCAACGCTATCGTGGATCACCTAGTCTCCCCACAAGCTTCAGAACCTGTGGGTGAAGCTTCCCTATCACGGATAGGGAGAGGATAAGAGCCATGGCCACTGTTCACACTTTGCTCTGGACCAATTGAATTTGGCCAGTTAGGCAGAGAAAGCAGTGACAAGGAAGACTAGCTCTACTTTCATGGTCAGCCTTTCCGTTCTTAGTGGGAAAGTTGATGTCATGAAATCCACTGTGACCCCCTCGCCCACCAAGCAGAATAATCCACCCATGATAGGTGGCAGCATACAGCCTTTAATTTCCCTACAAAATGGAGGAAATCTAGAGAAGGAAATTTAAAAAGAAAGAGAAAAGGAGGAAAAGAAGGAGAGAAAGGAAGAAATCAGAAGGACAGGAATTAAAATCAGAAGGATTTATTGAGAGAATCTGGAGCTTAAGCTTAACAGTTGGTGGAGATAAGCATAGAAAAATGAGAAAAAGGGAGAGAAAAAAAAGAATGAAATAAAATTAAATTCCTGCTTCTCAAGCCCATGTTCTGCCAACACTTTATTCTGTAAAAGAAAAAAAAAGGCAGAAGGATCAAAAAGCAGGAGAAAAATAATCAACCCAAAAGTGGAAGTGTCAACCTGAACAGAATTTAAAACTGAAACAAGGAATTAATGTGATTAACTACAATTACATGGAGGTGTATAAACATCTCGGGGAAAATGATACCAAGCAAACTCTATCACTTCATGGTGCCTATGTAGCTTAGTCTTTTCATATCTATTTTACATTCTGCCAGCAAAATTTTTGTCATATCTGATGTATTTTGCCAAGTCCTTTATTTGGGATGCTTCCTGATTTAAATATTTTTAGCTGCAGCGGTCTTTTAATCATGAGGGTATTGTTTCAAAAGCAATTATTTTATGTGCATCCAAAAGCAAAACTGAAGACCAATTCAGATGCATCTGAGACCAGCCCATAAGTGAGAGGCACTGTGGATAAAGGCAGAAAGCTGACCTTGAGATTGTTACTGGACAGGAGCTCAGTTTCCATTATAAAAATACTGTTAGCAGGTGACCCTTCCTGACGTTGCCCAATGTTGTTGATTGAAGATGGCAAATTGCAGCTTCATCTGTGTTCATCAGAAAATAAAGCCCATTTACCCCCTCCCACTCCTAAATCTAGCTTCTTTGCAATCAACCAGCTTTCTGAGTGGCCTACAATTTGGATAAGAGGAACATGAATGGGTGACTTTCAGGAATGAAATGTAATGCCTTGCCATGTCTGTTTGTCTCTGAGGTAGCAGTACCGCTCCTGGTTTGGGTCTTAGTGGCATCTGGAAGGAAAAGGCACTGAAACTTTAAGGTGGATATAATTGAGAGCCATCCTTGGGTGGGCATCTTCCTCCAAAGTTCACTTGGCAGGGGCTAGGCAAATCCATCTGTCCACCAGTAGCTACTGGTGCTTTTCTGATGGTATTCGAGCCCAACAGTTCTTTGCCTCCAAAAAATTCTGTGGAAAAACAGAATCAAGTTCCTTATGGCAAGGCAGACGTAAACAGAACTGTCAGGAAATAGAGAAACAGCCCTGAAGACTTGACTGTGGGGGCCCCTTGTGTTTTCAAACCCACAGTACAGGTACTGGGTGCTTCTTTTTACAAACTCCTTCATGTATCATATATTTAAGTTGATCCAATAAAGGCATTGTTCAGAGTGGAAATGTATGGTAAAGCCAAGGCAATCCTTTTTACAACAAACCAATAACGGGTCCAAAGAACAATGTGAAGTCTCTTTTCCAATTATTCGTAGGAGCATGTTCATTCTACACCATTAGCGCCTGTGTCTGTCAGAGGGAATCTCTGTGTCAGGCTGTAAAGAGGCACGGTACCATATTTTGCCATGTATAATGTGCACTTTTTTGACCAATTATTGAGGAAAAAATAAGTACATGCATTATGCATGGGTAGTACTCTTTGTTACTGGCACATAAAACTTCTTGGACCTCGTACCTGTTCTCATGTTTTGTAATTATTTGTACATAAAATTTCTTGTACCAGAATGTTAAAAAATAAATGCTAGAATTCCTTTATAATACAGAAAACAAGTGCCTACATATAAACAAATAAAAATTTGAATTAAAAAATAAAATGAAAGGGTTTTTTTAAGTTTGGGACAAAAACATGGGTACACATTATACACAGGGTGCATTATACATGACAAAATATGGTAGCTTTCTTTCTGGAACAAACGATTCCACATCCTAGTTCTATGACAGCTCAGAGATGGGGGCTAGGGTAGCTTGGGTAATCTTGCTTTCTAGAAAGTCCGCAGCCAACTAGGCTGCAGTTTCCAGGGCAAGTCTTAAAGCCACAGGCAAGGAAGAAAAAAGGGAGTCAATTGAAGAAATTCCCCCTCTCCAAGATGTAGACAAGAACTGCTGCCCAAGCAGATGGAGGCAAGTTCCTGAGAGCAGCTGCCAGTGGCCTCAAGGAAACCATGTCGTACCCTGGGGAGGGGAGAAGCAGACTGGCCTGAGGTCTCAGGCAGCGTCTCCCTCCAGCGTTTATTGTCTCTCTGCTTTACAGTCTACCAGCAAGACTTTCTCCTTTGCACATGGTGCTGTTAGGCAGGGACCACATCTGCAGGTGGCAGATACAGGCCAGGAACATGCTTCTTAGGGGGAGAAACTGGGACCAATCAGGGAAAAGGACTGCAGAGAAACACAGAACACCTGTCAGTCATGTACATCAATCACCTGGTAACAAACAGCCCACCCCTCCGGGGAGCCCTTCCCAACCAGCGCCATATAAGACAACCACCTAGGAGGTTTCAACATCTTTTTCCACTGACCCATTCTTCCCTTTGGAATGTATTTTTGCTTTGTATAGACTCCTTCTTTTGTGAAATAAAAGCTGTTTGGTGGAATTGCTTCCTATCTGTGATCACTCCATTGCACTGGCCTTGCTTATGATTCTTTCAAGCAAGGAGCCAGAGAACCAGGACAGCTGTCTGCCAGACCTGACAGTGTTCCCTCTCTGAGAGATACCTTCTGTCTGCTCCTCTTGATCCACGCTCTCCATTCCTCCAGGCTCTCATCCTGGGACCTGAGTGCTTTAATCCATTTCCCAAGGATAGGGGCTTCCTGGTTAGGCTTGGGTAATAGAGACAGAGGGCTGGAGCCAGGCAGGCTGCAGGAGGGAGGGAGAAGTGAAGGTATTTATTGTCCTGTTCCTTCCCTCCCAGGTTCTTTTAAGCTAGCTATGCCCCACACCTAAGGGGTGCTGCTCCCTGAGCGGGGGCTTCCTCTACACTGGGCCTTGAACTAGGGACCATTCTTTCCCTATCAGTCCTCAGCACCTAAGTATTACATCTCCTCCTCTGCCCTCACCACCACTGCTCCAGGTTCCTTCACTATGACTTTTAAAAATACCACCCTCTTTTCATCTACTTAGATTACTCCATCTGTCTCCTACTGAGACCCTGACTGAAATTCTCCTTCCCACCTTCCACCTCCTTAGAGTTTAGAAAAATGAGCCTCAGAGAAGTTGAATTGCTAATTTTCTCTAGACTTACAGCTAACAAGTAGCAAAATCAGGATTTGAACCCAAGCAGTCTTCCAGAGATTTATCTGGCGCCCCCTGAGCTGTGCTGCCTCACTCAAACACTAGGTTACAACTGCAGTTCTACTTCTCTGTACCTGTCAAAATCCTACCCACCCCATGCAACATGAGTAAAGCTGCCCTCCTGCATCACATTTTCCTCATTGCCCCAAGCTCCATAATCAGCTTCTTCCCATTAAGCAGAGTGTCCATGCCACCCCTTGTACATATGCCAAACACCACCTCTTCCTATCCTCTAAGCAGCCGGTGTGCATTCTCTTCTCCAATGGTTGGAAAACCCTCTGGAAGGATAGAAATTATGGCGTCTAATGTTCCCATTGTTCTCAGCCCATAATAAATACACTGGCCTGAATTAGCCAGCTGAATGAATGATGGAGACAGAATTCCTTCTCCATCAATAGCTAAATTGTCAGAGAGAGTAATTGCCCCAGTAAATCCATGAGTGGCTCTTAAATTTAATTTTTTTAAAAAAAAAAATTGAGTAGCGGAAAAAAGTGGTAAACTCTCTAAGCAAGTAACTGTCACCTGGAAGCAGTGACCATTGGCCCCACAGGTTCTAAATCTGAGGGTTCAACCAACCACAAATTGAAAATATTTGAAAAATAATTACAATTTAAAATGACAACACTTGATAAATAATACAAGTTTAAAAAACAACATAAAAACTATTTACAGGATGACGCCTGTGGCTCAAGGAGTAGCACACTGTCCCCATATACCAGAGGTGGCAGGTTCAAAACCAGCCCTGGCCAAAACTGGAAAAAAAAAAAAAATTATTTACGTAGCGCTTACATTGTATTAGGTATTATATGTCGTAAGTAGTCTAGAGATGTCTTAAAGTATCTGGGAAGATGGACAGAGGTTATATGCAAATATGACACCATTTTATATCAAGGACATGAGCATCCTCAGATTTTGATATCCACAGGGTCCCTGGAATCAATCTCCTGAGGATATGGAGAGATGACTATATTTCCAATCTCAGAATTGCTTATAGGGAAATTACAGTAAAAGTTGATATTGAATACAACTCCATTATTGGAATAGCTTTCTCAAGGTTGGTGTTGTTGGTAATTTTTTTACATCTTTTAAGTTCAACAAACAGAAATGCGGGGTTTTAGGGTGGCTGCTATAGACATTAACATAAGCAGCTTTAGGATTTAGTGGAAAATGCTACACCATGTCCTAACCCTGCACCCTTCACAAGCTATGTACCTTCTCCCACTAGAATCTCTTCAGAAAAATTCCAGAGACAACTGTATAACATTTCCTTTATCAGCAAAGCCTACTCAAGATTCCTGTAAAAGTTTTACAGTGTGTTAGCTGTTGCTAAAGAGCTCGGTGGCTATGAGAGAAATTTCTGGGACTAGACTGCCCCCAAAATTTGGGTTCAAATCTTGGTTTTGCTACTTGTTAGCTGTAAGTCTTGGGAAACGCAGCAATTGAACCTATCTGGGCTTAGTTTTCTTACCTATAGGATGGAGGTGACATATGTACTCACCCACCTCACCTCACCAGGGATTAAATGAAGTAATATCCATGAGCATCTAGGACAGGCTTGATATACACCCTGAAAGTGCCCAGAAAGTCACCATACATAGGGAAAATGGGAAATGGTAGATAAATATGCCTTTATTTACAAAATGGTATATAAAACTTTACAGAATATTTACAAAAATTTTGTAAATTTTTAAATTTTAATTTTTTAAATTTTAAATTTAGCCACACTTTTCCGTTTTCCCTCTACATGGTGATTTTAGCCATGACTTTGGGGACAGACACCCTGTGTCCACAGTGCTCAGTAAGTATTAGCATGATTATCACAGGATTATCATGTCATGTCAGGACTCTAATACCTGAAATTTCCAGAAAAGACAATGTCACGTTCTCTAATGCTTATTTACAAATACTCTCCCTAAAGGAGTTAGAGAGCACCATAAGCGTGGTCTGGTAGTTGGGAGCGACCTGCATCCCAGCAAGGTGTTTGCACATAACCCTTGGAAGGACCGTAGAGGCTTACTAGTGGCTTACATCACTTTACAACGGAAGAAACTGAGGCATCAAAGCCAGGGGTAAGACTAACTTATAAACGAATGTTTCTGTGGCCCCCGCAAGGTTCCCCACTGCATACCCACAATAGTGGAGGATGCGGATAAACTGTAGGCAGTCTGCCAAAGGTGACCCGCTACATCCACGGAGACCCCCAGAGACCCAGCCCCAGTTGCTGCCGCACCATGATGGCTTTCAAAGACCAAGAAGCAGCCCTGCTCTTTTAAAAACAAGCTAAAAATACCGCTTGAGAAGAAGATGGGTTGATTTCCGTCAAAAGACAACCACAAGTTAACCAGTGAAAATTTTCATCTGTGATGGAGGCCAACAAAAATAAAAAAACACAAAGAGCCAAAAAAAAAAAAAAAAGATGATCACAAGACTGGAAACGCTGCAAATTCATTTTCTAAATCACCGCGCTCTCCCCACCTCAGTTGGCTCTTCTATGACCCTGGGCTGTACAGCCAGTTACTGCGCATGTGCGGAAAGCAGGTGGACCCAGGAACGCAACCAGACAGGAGAGCAAATAAAGAGTCTTGGTTCTTTGATCGACCACTTCCTTCTTTATAAGCTTACCTTTTCATTACCTTTATTAAGCATGGCATGCACAGAGGGCTAGAAAAGAGAAAGAAAGAAACAATTGGAGCGTCGGTTTGGCAGCAGCTCTACCTCCCTGGAGGCCTGAGCTGGTTTATTACCTTCGTGCTCCTGAACACAGCTCACAGCCATAAAGTATCTCTGAGTGGGTTAAATAAGGTGCAGCTCTCTCTAGTCTGTCAATCAATCTCATCTCCCCCTTGAATAAAGGAAGTTAGTATCTCACCCCTTCAACAGCTGAGAAAAGTTGCTTCCTGCTCTGTGCCAGGGATTCTGCGGCAGGAGGAGAGAGGGCAGAAAGGGTCCTGAAGGTCGAGATGGCTGCTGCCTGGCCGTAGGGTCCATGGACCTGGGAAGGGCCTGTGTGCACCACTACAGCAGCGCTAACCAGATTTGCTAGTAGAAGAACCACAATAACCCAAGTACTTTCTCTGCGGCCATAGCTTGCCCAAGGCAAAACTGGTAACACTTTATTGGCGAGATCAAGACAGAATCCAGATTTCAATGGGTTGAAGAGCAAGAGGATGGTGAAGGAGAGAGAAGGGAGGGGTAGCAAGGACACAAATACTTACCTCCATTTCTTCACTGCATCCTGTGCTGAAGACATGTCACCTTCCTCGAGGCCACTTGTGATCCCCAATGCCCCCAAGTGTGGCCCCTCAACTAACTCCAAACTTCACAGGGATGTTTAATAAGGAAATTTGTTCTGTAAAATGTGGATTCAGTCAAAAGGATTCTGCATTCAAGGATCCAGGAGGCCATAAGTGGCCTTGAGCCTGCAGATTCCTCACCCCTGGTTAGGAGAAGGGACATGAAGATGAACAGAAGTACAGCCATCTCCTCCATAGTGGTATTTGAGCATTCCCACCTTCACGTGTTTGCTCAGATCTCACCCTCTCAATGAGAGGCTGGGCCACTCCGACCACCTTTTCAATGCTGTAACTACCTTCCCCATACTCCTGAAACCTCTTACCCTACTTAATCTTTATTTTTTCCATAGCACATAGCATAGCACATGTATATCTGCTTCTGACAAACTTTGTACTTACAGAAGAACCTCCACAGTTGACCACCTCCCTATGCTCACCACATCCTTAAGTTGACCTAATTTCACAGACTGGACCTGCACCACATGTATGCATTGCCACAGGAGACCTAGTTCCTTATTTTGACCACCTCCTTGGGTTGACCAGTTTGTTACAGTCCCTGGGTGGTCAACTTACAGAGGTCCAACAGTCCTTACTTTGGTATGACCTACTGCCAGTTTCCAGACACATCCTCAGCTCCAGGGTAGAAATCTTTATGAGTTCTACTCCCTGATGCATTTCAGGTCCCTACAATAATGCCTGGCACATCATAAAGACTCCATAAATAATCATTGAATGAATAAATTAATATTCCTCCCAGAGCCCAAATATCTTCTTTTGTATTTCCTGAAGAAATCTGCTGGAATTACTGAGAACTTCTAAGAAAAATAGACATCTCCCTGACAAATGCTTCCAGGGGTGAAGGCAGTAAACCACTCAAGCCCTTGAAAAAGTGTTGGTGAATGAACGGACACATGCATACATCTTGCTGATCCTGCCTTGTAACTGAATTTCCACAAATCACTATCCCACATCTTTTCTTCACATATCAGCCCTCAATCAATATGCAACTGGGTCATCCATTAGCTTAGTTCAGATGTTTCATTCCTGGGACTAATGCAGTAACTTCTTTTTGTGTGTAAGTACAACCTTGGTGTGATGCAGGAAAATTGTACATTAAGGATACATGTTACAGAAATTTCATCAATCTGGATGCATGTCAACAAGCATGTACTTCAGTGGTATCTTGTAGCTATGGATGTACACTGTTCAATTGTTGGCAGATTCTCACAGTCTGGCCCCTCCAGGTGCCATAAACATCTGGCTTTTTGCCAGGCTCACCAGCTTGGTTCTGAAACAAGACTCCACCCCAATCCAAGCTTAATTTGTTGACTCCAAACCATGTCTATCTGATGCGTCTCCACAGACAACTCACCCAATTGACACATCCCACCCTGATGACAAGTTCTAAAACATTTACCCAGGAACTGTGGCAGGTAGCCAGAAACTCATTTTTTTCTTTTTTTCTTTCTTTCTTTCTTTTTTTTTTTTTTATTGTTTGGGATTCATGGAGGGTACAAAGAATTAGGTACACTGATTGCATTTGTAGATAAAGTCCCTCTTATACTTATGTCCAACCCCTAAGAGGTGTGCCATACACCATGGCCCCCATTCCCCCTCTTCCCCCCTCTCCCTGCTACCTCATTTCCCTACCCACCTTGTACTAGCTCATCTACTGTCTTCATATTAGAACTGAGAAAGATATTTTTTGATAAATAATGTGAAGTTCCTGGATAAGAAAAATCTCACTCAAGATCACAAACTTGGTTAATGGCAGCAAGATAAGATCTATAGTACTTCTGACATAGTGGAGTTCACAAATGGCCCCTATATCTTGATGCTGAGCTATTCTTCTCCTAGGACTCTGCCTCTCCTCTGGGATGGAATTGCTCCTGAGATAATTCACTCCAGGAGAAATAGTGGCCCAGCTAGAGACAGGCAGTAAGTAATAAACATAACAAAACAAGTAATAGTACTTGTAGTGCTCCTTATTCACTACTCAACTTCTAAAAACAAAACTAGACCTCTATAATCTTTATCCCTAAATTCCTAGAAAAATACTCCATCATTCTTTTGCCAAAACAATCCACCATGCTTAGGTCCTGAAGCCATGAATACATATCTGCTTTCCAAACATGCCTTTTATGTCTAAAATAGAAAGGAAATAATAAGTAAAAATAACTACAATTCTTTGCATTGAAAAAGGCTCATTAAATACCTGGGTGTTGTGGTGGCATCTATAGTCCCAGGTACTCAAGAGGCTGAGACAAAAGGATTTTTAAGCCCAAGAGTTTGAGGTTGATGTGAGCTGTGCTGCCACAGTACTCTACTGAGGGCAACAAAGTGAGACTCTGTCTCAAAAAAAGAGAGAGACTATTAAAGAACAAATGTATCTGCTCCATGGCCCAGAAGTGGTAACATTGCCTGTTGGGCTCACCCTGGCTACTGGAACTATAGCATCTTATACCAGCATCCTCAAACACCAACTAGAATCTCTTTCCCTGTTAAACTTCTGCCTTCTCTTTTCTCACACACAGATATACCGATCAATTAGTTTTTGCCGTGAAATAAACCACTCCAAACTGAGTAACCTAAAGCAGATTTCTTTAGGTCATGATGTTGCACGGCAGTAACATGGGCTGATTCCACCAGGCAGTAATAAAATGATCTCAGCGGGGTTCCCTCATCCATCTGAAGTCAGCAGCTCAGCAGCTCAACTGCTAGCTGGGGGACCAGGAGCAATTATGCCACTTGGCCCTGATTCTGCAGGAGGCAAGGCCTGTAGTGATCACGAGAAGGCCCAGGGCTTCACTGTGTGAGCACTTTTTAAGCCTGTATTTCATGTTTGTTAGTGTCCTTTAGCCAAAATGAGTCACAAGTCCATCTCAAGAGTTGAAAAAGATTTACTTTTTAAAAGGAGAAGCCAGAGGCAGAGCATGATGGCAGACAGGACAGACATTTAGCTCAGCTCTCCCAGATCAACAGGTGAGAGTGGGCTAGATCATTCCCAGCATGGAATTACTGGTGTGGAGTGACAGTTTGGGGTGTGCAGTGAAGTGACAGATTACTGGACTTGGAGTGTAATCCGGAGCTGCAGAAACTGCCAGGAAAGTTTTTGTGCTGGTGGCATCTGCCAGCAGCAACTAGCCCCCCTACCCCCAGGATTACAATTCCCAGTTCATGGGGAAATTAGGTGTTATGTGGAAAGATTGGTGAAGTATGGACTTCTTAGTGGAATTTGGTGGCCAGAGTGGGGTGCCATCTGGAGCCGTGCCAACATGGTTAGGCAGCGGGAGAGACAATCAGATGGGAAAGATCCTGGGTGGGAAGCAGACATTGTTTTAAAATTTGGGAAATGGCAGTCTCTGCAGGCACCTTTCCATGGGCGAGGACAGCAATTTGAGTCTCACCTGCAGGCAGTCATCCTGCACCCAAATATTATATATTTTATATATATATATATATATATAATATTTTTATTGTTCGTGCCTTTTTCTCTTTGCTCATTCTTTTTCCTTTTTTTCTTTCTTATAAGTGTTATTGTTAATTTTTTAATTATTATTAATATTATTTTCTTTCTCTTCTTCCCTTCTTGTGGTTGCTGAGAGTGCTTACATCAGGCTATTTGAGGTTTTTTCCTTTTGGAGGGTTTTTGTTTGTTTGTTTCTGATTATCTGTTTGTGCATCTGTTTTTTTGTGAGTCTGGTTGCTTTTTTGTTTGTTTATTTGTTTGTTTGTTTTTCAATGTGTCTTGTGTTTTGCTAAATCATGGGGAGGGCTATTTTCCCTAACTCCAATTTTTACATTCAACAAGAACAAGAAGGTGTGGGGGATGATGGAAGACTGGAGTCAGCTTTCAACAGAAGTTCCAGTCCAGAAGGAGAGATATCAGCCAGAAAGAACCCAACAAAGCCGAAGGGTGAGAGCTGAGCTGAAAGAAAAGATAGATAATTGCACATCTTCTCTGCTGAGGCAAGCTGCTACTCCAAAGAAACAAATTTCAGCTGAGTCACTGATTCACTAGGATTGGACAGAGATCAGCTGAATACCAGACAGAGCCACCTGGCCCCACCACACCAAGCAGGTCCTCAGAGTCTCAGGCTGTAGTACTATATGGATCCTTTGCAAAGCTGTAGGGGAAAAGCTGCAGTCACCAGTCCCAGCTCTTTGGCAAAGGGCTGGTTAACCACAATCCCAGGAGCTCCCAATCCAATTTCACCTTACCTGCTCATCTAGCCAAATGGTGAAAAACAATCCTGGGGCAGAATAAGTGGAAAAACTTGGGCAACATGAATAATCAGAGTAAATCAAGTCCCCCAAAGAACAACAAAGCAGCCACACCAGAAGATCCCATTCATAAACAAATGGCTGAGATGTCATAAATTGAGTTTAGAATTTGGATGACAAATAAGATTAACAAAATTCAAGTAAAGTTGGAATTAGAAATTCTAGGAATAATTCAAAAGTTATCTCAAGAATTCAATGAATGCAAAGAGAAAATTAGCAAAGATTTTGACATATTGAGAAAAGAAGTTGCAGCCCTCCAAGATATGAGAAATACAGTAGAATCCCTCAGTAACAGAATGGAGCAGGCAGAAGAAATGATTTCTGACATTGAAGACAAAGCTTTTGAATGCTCCCAAAAGCTTAAAGAGGAAGAGAAGTGGAGAGAAAAAATTAATCATTCTCTCAGAGAGCTGTGGGATCATTTCAAAAAAGCAAACATTTGCCTTATAGGAATTCCTGAAAGTGATGAGTTTGCCTCAAAAGGCCGAGATGCTCTACTCCAAGAAATAATTGAGGAAAACTTCCCAAACATCACAAGAGATTCTGAAATTCAGATAGGAGACAGTTTCGGAACCCCAGCACAAATCATCTCCCAAACACATTATAATTAACTTTGCCAAAGTTAATATGAAGGAGAAAATACTGCAAGCAGCCAGATGTAAGAAAATCATAGCCTACAAGGGGAAGAAAATTAGAATGACTGCATATCTCTATCCTGAAACTTTTCAAGCCAGAAGAGGATGGTCATCGACCTTCAACCTCCTAAAACAAAAACAATTTTCAACCCAGGATCCTGTATCCAGCTAAATTGAGTTTCATTTATGATGGATAAATTAAATACTTTAATGACATTCACATGTTGAAGAAATTTTCCATAACTAAACCAGCTATCCAGTATATTCTCAGACCCATCCTCCACAATGATCAGCACAATGCTGTACCACCGAAGTAAACTCATTCAAACTTTTGATCAAATCCCAACTTATACAATGGCAAAAGGATTAAAAATGTCCACTGGACTTTTGAAAAACTCAACACACAAAATACTATCAGGTTTATCAATACGCTTAATTAATGTGAATGGATTTAATTGTCCTCTAAAGAGGCACAGATTGGCTGACTAGATACAAAAACTCATGCCAGATATCTACTGCATATAAGAATCTCATCTTACCTTAAAAGATAAATGTAGACTCAGGGTGAAGGGATGGTAATTTATATTTCAGGCAAATGGAAATCAGGAAAAAGCAGGCATTGCAATTTCATTCACAGATACAATAGGGTTTAAGCCAACAAAAGTAAGGAAAGATAAAGATGGTCACTTCATATTTGTTAAGGGAAACAGTCAACATGAAGAGATTTTAATCATTAATATCTAAGGGCCCAAGCACGATCATCCTCAATTTCTAAGAGAGACTCTAACTGACATGAGCAACTTGATTTCCTCCAAGCACCATAATAGTTGAAGATTTTTACACCCCTTTGACAGTGTTGGATAGATCCTCCAATAAGAAACTAAGCAAAGAAATTTTAGACTTAAAATTGACCATTCGACTATTGGATTTAACAGACATCTACAGAACATTTCATCCTAACGAAACTGAATACACATTCTTCTCATCAGCCCATGGAACATCCTCCAAAATTAATCACATCTTAGCTCATAAGTCTAACCTCAGCAAATTTAAAAATTATATAAATTAGTCCTTGTATCTTCTCAGAGCATCATAGAATAAACATTGAACTCAGAAACAACAGAAATCTTCAAACTCAAACAAAGACATGGAAATTAAGTAATCTTATGCTGAATGATAGCTGGGTTATAGATGAGATTAAAAAGGAAATTACCAAATTTTCAGAACAAAACAATAAGGAAGGCACAAAGTAACAGAACCTGTGTGATAATGAAAAGGCAGTCCTAAGAGGGAAATTTATAGCATTGCAAGTCTTCCTCAAGAGAATAGAAAGAGAGGAAATCAACAATTTAATGGGAGATCTCAAGCATCTGTAAAAGGAAGAACATTCCAACCCCAAACCCAGCAAAAAAAAAAAATAACCAAAACTAGAGCAGAATTAAATGAAACTGAAAACAAAAGAATATACAACACATCAATAAATCAAAAAGTTGGTTTTTTGAAAAGGTCAATAAAATGGATAAACCTTTGGCTAACCTAACAAGAAATAAGAGTAAAATCTCTAATTTCATCAATCAGAAATGACAGAGACAATAAAACCACAGAATCCCCAGAAATTCAAAAAATCTTTAATGAATATTACAAAAATATCTATTCACAGAAATATGAAAATCTGAAGGAAATCGACAGATACTTGGAAGCACCCCACCTACCAAAACTTAGCAAGGAAAAAGTGGAAATGTTGAACAGACCTACATCAACTTCTGAAATAGCATCAACTATACAAAATTCTCCAAAAAGAAAAGTCTGGGACCAGATGGCTTCACATCAGAATTCTACAAAACCTTTAAAGAGGAACTAGTACCTATATTACTTAACCTTTTCCAAAGCATAGAAAGAGAACGAATACTTGCCAACATATTCTATGAAGCAAATATCACCCTGATACCCAAACCAGGAAAAGATCCAAAAAGAAAAGAAAATTATAGACCAATATCTCTAATGAATATTGATGCAAAAATATTCAATAAGATCCCAGCAAACAGGATCCAGCAACACATCAAACAAATTATATGCCACAAGCAAGTGGGTTTTATTCCAGTATATCAAGGATGGTTCAATATATGTACATCTAGAAATATAATACAATCACATAAACAAATTAAAAAACAAAGACCATATAATTCTCTCAATTGATGCAGAAAAAGCTTTTGATAATATCTAGTATCCTTTCATGATCAGAACACTTAAGAAAATACGCGTAGAGGGGATATTTCTTAAACTGATAGAGGCCATCTACAACAAACCCACATCCAATATTATTTTTAATGGAGTAAAATTGAAAACATTTCCAGAGATCTTGAAGCATGCAAGGTTGCCCACTGTCTCCACTGCTTTTTTAGCTTTGTAATGGAAGTCTTAGCTATTGCAATCAGGCAAGAGAAGGTGATCAAGAATATCCATATAGGATCAGAGGAAATCGAACTTTCACTCTTCGAAGATGATATGATTGTATACCTGGGAAACCCCAGGGACTCAACTACAAAAGTCTTAGAAGTGATCAAGAAATACAGCAGTGTCGCAGGCTACAAAATTAATACTCACAAATCAGTAGCATTCATATATACCAACAATAGTCAAGCTGAAAAAACAGTCAAGTCACTATTCCTTTTACAGTAGTGCCAAAGAAAATGAAATGTCTGGGAGTGTACCTAACAAAGGATGTGAAAGATTTCTATAAAGAGGATTATGAAACTCTTAGAAAATAAATAGCTGAAGATGTCAACAAATGGAAAATCATACCATGCTCATGGCTGGGAAGAATCAACATTGTTAAAATGTTCATACTACCCAAAGCAATCTATAGATTTAATGCCATCCCTATTGAAGCACCTCTCCATACTTTAAAAATCTGGAAAAACTAGTACTTCATTTTATATGGAACCAGGAAAAAACCTCAAATAGCCAAGACATTACTCAGAAATCAAAATGAATCAGAAGGAATGACACTACCAGACTTCAGACTATACTATAAATCTATAGTGATCAAAACAGCATGTTACTGGCACAACAATAGAGAAGTAGATGTATGGAACAGAATTGAGAATTCAGAGATGAATCCAGACACTTATTGTCATTTGATCTTTGATAAGCCTATCAAAAATATAAATTGGGGGAAAGACTCCCTATTTAACAAATGGTGCTGGGGGAATTGGCTGGTGACTTGTAGAAAACTAAAAATGGACCCATACATTTCACCTCTAACAAAAATTGATTCTCACTGGATAAAAGACTTAAGCTTAAGCCATGAAACTATAAAGATTCTTGGAGAAAGTGCAGGGGAAACACTTGAAGTAATTGGCCAGGGAGAAAACATTATGAGGAGGACCCCTTGGGCAACTGAAGCAATACCAAAAATACATTACTAGGATGTGATCAAACTAAAAAGCTTCTTCACTGCCAAGAACTCAGTAAGTAAAGCAAGCAGACAGCTCTCAGAATGGGAGAGGATATTTGCAGGTTACATTTCTGACAAAGGTCTGATAACCAGAATCCACAGAGAACTCAAACTTGTTAATAAGAAAAGAACAAGTGATCCCATTTCATTGTGAGCAAGATACTTAAACAGAAGCTTCTCTGAAGAAGACAGATGCATGGTCTATAGGCACATGAAAAAATGCTCATCACCTTTAATCATCAGAGAAATGTAAATCAAAACCACGTTGAGATACCATCTAACTCCAGTAAAATAGCCCACATCACAAAATCCCAAAACCAGAGATGTTGGTGTGGATGTGGAGAAAAGGGAACACTTCTGCACTGCTGGTGGGAATGCAAGCTAATACATTCCTTTTGGAAAGAAGTGCGGAGAACCACTCAGGGATCTAAAAATAGACTTGCAATTTGTTCCTGCAATTCCTCTCCCTGGAGTATATTCAAAAGACCAAAAATAACTTTGCAACAAAGATATTTGCACCAGTTCATTCATTGCTGCTCAATTCATAATTGCCAAGTCATGGAAGCAACCCAAGTACCCATCAACCATGAATGGATTAATAAATTGTGGTATATGTATACCAGGGAGTTCTATGCAGCCTTAAAAAAGATGGAGACTTTACCCCTTTTATGTTTACATGGATGGAGGTGAACATATTCTCCTTAGTAAAGTATATCAAGAATGGAAGAAAAAGTATCCAATGTACTCAGTACTTTTATGAAACCAATTTATATTTACTCACACTTTCTTATGAAAGTCAGATCACAACTATAGCCCAGGATGAAGGAGAGAAATGGAGGGAGAAGGGAGTGGAGGGGGAAGGTTTGACAGAGGAAGAGTAAATGGTGGGACCACACCTATGTAGCATATTGCAAGGGTACACCTCAAATCTACTGAGTATAGAACTTAAATGTCTTAACACAATAATCAAGTAAATGAAGTGAAAGGTGTGTTAATTAGTTTGATGTAACCACTCCAAATTGCATTAAAAAAACACTGTACCCCACATATGCATAAATGTATTAATGATCTATGTGTATGTGACTTAATAAAAGAAATAAATAAAATAAAATAAAAGGAGAAGCCATGAAGTCTCATGGCAAGGACATAAAAACAGGGAAGGAAGAAAAACTTGTGGCCATTGTTTTTTTTTTTGCAAGTTCTCATCAGGAAAGGATTGTGAGATGTGTAAGTGCCAAGCGAGCAGAACAGTGGGACTTCAGGAATCATTAAATCATCCGGTCACACCTGATTTCAAGAGAATATGGATTTAGGGAACATGGTATTTTCTTTTTTTTAAATTATTTTTTATTAAATCATAACTTTGTATCTTGATGCATTTATGAGGTTCAGGGTACTGCTTCCATATAAAATGTGAAATGTTTACATTGAACTAAGTAACACAACCATCACAATTAGACTCATTTCTTAATAGTTTTGAAATGTACATTGCATCATGCACATTAGGTGAGGTACCTCCAAATACCATCTCTCCTCCCATATCCCCCCTTCCCTCCCCTCTCTCTCCTCTTCCCTTCTACTTTCTAGACTATGGTTATGTTCTGCCATTCATAGGAGTTTGTAGGTGGTTATATATTGATTTAATAGTAGTATTGAGTACATTGGATACTTTTTTTCCCTTCTTGCGATAACTTTACTAAGAAGAACATGTTCCAGCTCCATCCAGGTAAACATAAAAGATGTGAAGTCTCCATCTTTTTTTATGGGTGCATAGTTTTCCATGGTGTACATATACCACAATTTGTTAATCCATTCATGGGCTGTTTCCATGTCTTGGCTATTATGAATTGGGCTGCAATAAACATTCTGGTGCAAATGTCTTTGTTGTAAAATAATTATTGATCATCTGGATATATACCTAGTAGAGGAATTACAGGATTGAATGGTGGGTCTACTTTTAGTTTCTTGAGTATTCTTTAAACTTCTTTCTAAAAAGGTCATATTACCTTGCATTCCCACCAGCAGTGTAGAAGTGTTCCCTTCTCTCCACATCCTCGCCAACATCTGTAGTTTTGGGATTTTGTGATGTGGGCTAATCTTACTGAAGTTAGATGATATCACAAAGTGGTTTTGATTTGCATTTCTCTGATGGTTAAGGATGATGAGCATTTTTCCATAATGTGTTTGTAGGCCATGCACCTGTCTTCATCAGAGATGTTTCTGTTCAGGAGTCTTGCCCACATAGAAATGGGGTTATTTATTCTTTTTTTATTGATTAGTGTGAGTTCTTTGTAGATTCTAGTTATCAGACCTTTGTCAGAAGCCTAACCTGCAAAAATCTTCTCCCATTCTGAAGGTTGTCTGTTTGCTTTACTTACTGTGCTCTTGGCTGTGCAAAAGCTTGTTAGTTTGATCAGATCCCAGTAATGTATTTTTGGTGTTGTTTCAATTGCCCGGGAGGTCCTCCTCATAAAATATTCCCCCAGGCCAATTTCCTCAAGTGTTTTCCTTGCACTCTCTTCTAGTATTTTTATAGTTTCATGTCTTGAGTTTAAATATTTTATCCAGTGAGAATCAAGTTTTGATAATGGTGAAAGGTGGGGGTCCAGTTTCAGTCTTCTACAGGTTACCAGCCAGTTCACACAGCACCATTTTAAATAGGGAGTCTTTCCCTCACTGAATATTTTTTTTTTAATACATGTATTTTATTATTCTTCATTACATTATTTCCCCTCCCACCCGTCCGTGATAAGACAGAATTGATTTACAGAAAAGAATACAGAAAACACCAAAGCTCCTGGTAGTGGGAGAGATTTCAAGTAGGGAGAGAGAAG
>CAUYRH010099095.1:0-44029 GCA_963574655.1 Perodicticus potto
GATACAGTGTGAGGGCTTCATATACAATCTGAAATATTTTCATCCAACATTTCAACATAACCTTCATGGAATTTTCTTGTTTATTGTGTGAAAACATTTGTGTTCACACAAATTTGTGTTCTGAATTTAGTAGGTTTCACCTGTCCCTTCTAAGATGCACCATAAGTGTGATCCCACCAATTACCCTCCCCTCCCTTGCCCCTTTCCCCATCTTCTCATGCTATAATTGGGTTATAGGCTTCATATGAAAGCTATAAATTAGCTTCATAGTATGGCTGACTACATTGGATACTTTTTCTTCCATTCTTGAGATACTTTGCTAAGAAGAATGTGTTCCAGCTCCATCCATGTAAATATGAAAGATGTAAAGTCACCATCTTTCTTTAAGGCTGCATAATATTCCATGGTATACATGTACCACAATGTATTAATCCACTCGTGGGTCGATGGGCACTTGGGCTTCTTCCATGACTTAGCAATTATGAATTGGGCTGAAATAAACAATCTGGTACAGATATCTTTTTTGTAATGATTTGGTACAGATATCTTTGTTGTAATGATAAGATTTTTGGTCTTCTGGGTATATACCAAGTAGAGCAATTATAGGATCAAATGGCAGGTCTATTTTTAGATCTCTGAGTATTCTCCAAATATCTTTCCAAAAGGAACGTATTAGTTTGCATTCCCATTATTTTCAAATGAAAACTTTGTAATAAACTCATCATGATAAACAACATGATTTAAACATGCATTCACATCCATACTAATAATATAATTTCATATATAAACCCTCTGTAATCTGTAATCAATCACTTCCTTCTGCTAAAAAGGTAATAAAATTGTGCTCTTATGATATAATTAAGATTTATTTTAAAAAATATTTGTAACAATAAATCATAAGTTTTTTTGTTCATTTTTACTCCATAATCTGTGAATCTTGATATCCCAAATATTTCTCTAAGTATTTATCTCACTATCAGATCACTGAATGTTTCTTGAACTTATGTCAATGAAAGCTGAAGATCTATTCAAATTTAGACCACTAATGGTCTGATTTTGTTATTTGAAATGATTTATACTTATACATATGTATGTATAAGACTCATAAAAAATCTTCCAAATAAGAAGTACCAATATGTATCAATATAACAAAATCTACGATACTGTGGTTTTATGGTTATTGAACAGCTATATTTTTTATGAGCAATAAGAAACCCAAGGAATGAAGAAAATATGAGGACCATTTTTCCAACCGTATTACCAATAATTTTATGTATTCATATATTTATTAGTACTGACAATTGCAATAGATTTTCTCTTTTTTCTTATTATTTCTCTTTATAGCAATATTACTTCATCATATTTTATCCCGTTATTTTTCATTGTGCATTTCCTCTAACGAGCAGACATTTCCCTTCCTCTGAAGCATAGACACATTTTTTGAGCGCATTTCTCAACTATTAGTCCCATCTGACATTTAGTCATTGTTATCTTTTTCAGTTTTTCTGGGATGTCTTTTAGGTCATAGGTGACTATAAATAAATAAAACGTCTCACCTGTGATGGTGCAGAACATCATACTCAAAGGAACTGTGATTTCTGATTCTATGATCCTGCTTATTAAGCAATATAAACTGAAATCCCTCTCTCTGTCAAGACATATAAGCCATCAATTTTTACCTTCTTTTTACTATTAGCTCCCTGAAATTGGTGCTTCCAAGTTTCTTTCTCCTGTTACATATTTTTACTTTTGCTTAGAACTATAATGTTTACATTGACAAATTTTATAGTTCTTCTATAAAATATATTCTAATATTTTTAACCTTATTAATGTGGATGCTATTTACATCTACGTGTGTGTATAAACACATATATAAACACAGAGACTCCTTATTACCATCTCAAAATGCCTTGTAGGAGTCCCGTATCCTAATTACATCTAGATAAACACGAATATTTCCAAAACAAATGAACACAAAGGAGTGAGCATTCTAAGATTCCTGAGCACATTGAATTTCCTGCTAATATTCTCACTAACCAAATATTAAAATCCAGAAATACATCTGCAAGTGAAATATACTAGCATTTAGGTGAAAAGAAAATTTAATTTGTAGAATGAAAGTAAGTTTATATTCCCTGCTTACAACTGTATGATTGATGGGCTGCAATACTCCTTTGAATAAAGAAAACAGTGTTGAATACATAGCTTAGAAATAAAACAAGACTTTAAGCTCAACCTTCTTATTTAAGAGAGAAGGCTCCAAAATATTGCTTTGTGTATAGCAAATGATATTGATGTAATACCAAAATTGGAAATTACATAATTTAATCTAAAATTTGTATGATCATCAACCAAGTCTTATGCAAATATAAGCTATCACTGCAACAAATTTGTGTTATTTGGTGAAGTTATTAATTTAGTTATCTCTTAAAAAACTAGACTCCATTGTAGGTTCAGTGATGTATTTTGAGTTATTTTGTGGTGTACAATATTTAAATGAAGTTGCAGTACTAAGAATAAAATCCCAGAATATTAAGGTATAAGAGACTCTGTGACATTGTACTAATTCTATTACTTTCCACATTAGAAACTTGATGCCCCAAAGTGGAAAGTGATGTTAAGGGAAGAAAAAAAGGGTAGAAATTAAGCTAATATTAGAATAAATATTATTATAAACTAGCAATTGAAATGACTTTTGTTTTGAAAATACTATTTTAAAATGTTTGTGTTGGTAGAAGATATTGGAAGAATTCCAAATTAGAAGATAGGTTGTAATAATATGATTTAAGCATAATAGCAGTAAAGAGGCCACAAACTGATTAATAGAATATTTTATCACATGTTAATTATTCATCTCTCTCAGTAAACTTAAATGGCAGTTAATTCTTTCTTTCAAAAAATTAATGTAGATTTTTCTAATATTTTCATCTCTAAAATTCTCCATATTAGTAAGAATTAAAAAGAATATATTAATCACATCAATACTATGGAACAATTTTCTTTTTATTCCTGGATGGATAAATGGATGGATGAAAAAAATAGAATTGAAAAATTGTCCATAGTTTCATCCTCAAAAGAAATGACTCCAACTAAATATGTCACTTCTTTTAGGAATTGGGAAAGTTATTAATCAATGATTCCCTCAATTACATTCCTTTTCACATTTAGTTATTACGTTCCAAGGTGTCTTTTTGTATTATGTGCCCAGTGCATCTATATGGACTATAAAAACAATTATAAAGCAGTTTAAAGAATTAGGTCCTTATACAAATTATAGCTGTATAAAGAAGAACATCTTATTAAATAAATGAAAAAGCATTGGGTGATAATCAGGAGCATTTTTAAGGGGGTAAGAATTCACAAATTAAGAAAAAAGATTAGGCTCGGCACTTGTAGCACAGTGGTTACAGTGCCAGTTACATACACCGAGGGTGGAGGGTTTGAACCCAGCCTGAGCTAGCTAGATAACAATGATAATTGCAACAAAAAAATAGCTGGGCATTGTTGTAGGCACCTGTAGTCCCAGCTAATTCAGAGGCTGAGACAAGAGAATTGCTTAAGCCCAAGAGTTTGAGGTTGCTGTGAGCTGTAATGTCACAGCACTCTACTAAAGGTGACATAGTGAGACTCTATCGCAAAAAACAAAAAACAAAAAAAAAAAAAGAAAAGAAAAGAAAGAGGGTGGCGCCTGTGGCTCAAATGAGTAGGGCATCAGCACATACGCCGGAGGTGGCGGGTTCAAACCCACCCCCAGCCAAAAACTGCCAAAAAGAAAAAAGAAAGAAAGAAAGAAAGAACAAAAAAAGAAAAAGATTAAACTAGTTTGACCTAAATCGAATTATAGGCATACAGTTCTATCCTTCCTTAATGAACTATTTCTCAATAATTGTAAAGATAGTTTAATTAACTATATTCCATTATTTGTGTCAAAAAGGAGAGGGATATGGTATTTGTTGAGCATTTGCTATCTGTTTTTGGAAAGTCTTTTATTGATACATTTTATCTTCATTTGTTCTTTTTATTATCATGTAGGATAAATCTTATTACACTCATTTTGAAATGCTGTGTAAGGAAACAATGGCTTACAGACACAATCTGTAACAAGTGCAGGGAGGCTTTGATCCTACCTCTGTCTGGCTCCAATCCTTTATACCAAGCTGCCTTTGTATTTATTCTGCTGAATGTGAATGAGCTTCCTCATCACTACTCTGATACATTTGGCAGTCAGTGACAATTGTCATAAGAACTGAAGAATTACGTGAATGCATTTGTTCTGTTTAAAAAAAGAAAAAGCAAGAGCCAGATTTTATTTTTCTCCAGCTTTGGTAATTGATGATAATGTACATTAATAGGATTCATTTCCTTTATTTTTTGAGGTATTGTAAGTAGTAGTATTCTATTTAGTTTTTGTATCTTATACATGCCAATGCTGTTATTGAAGAATGTCATCTCAGCTAGAATAATCCAGGGCAGAGCAGGGGCAACCAACGATAATGTGGCAATAAGAACCTTCCCTGTGACTGACTGGTCAGGTTAATGGATGTAAGCTGTACTTAACGTAAAAACACTCTGAATGGAGTTTTGCAGGGGAACCTTTTATTCTTACAAACCACAAGGACACTTAACTAACACCCTTCTGGCTGAAATAGAAGGTTTGAATAGGAATAATCATTGGGTACAATTTATACATAGTGTCCTGGATTATAGACATGTACGTATTTAAGGCATTCGCCTTCAGAATATGAGATGCACATATATATATATATATATATATATATATATATATATATTCAAAATAATATTATTTTTCTTATTTATCTTAAAAGCTCCAGGAATAATTCTAAAATGTAATAATTTCATACATTTTTAATCAGTGGCTTTTTGCTAGTATTTATTTTTCACCATCACCCATTTTATTGTGGAAATGGTCTAATTATACTTGAGGAAAGGTATCCTTAGCTCAGGCTCCCTTCACAACATTCAATATATTAGATGGTATAAAGAACAAATATTTATTTCTTAAAGTTGTGGAGCCTGGAAAGTTCAAGATCAGGGTACCAGCAGAGTTAGGATCTTGGTGAGGTTCTTCTTACTATGTCATCATATGATGGAGAGACAGCTAGTCGGCTCCTGGTCCTGTGTTTATAAGGTCACTACTCCCCTTCAAGAGGGCTCCATTCTCATGATCTCATTGTTTCCCAGAAGCCCCTCCTCTAGATATTATTACATTGGGATGGGTTTTGACATATGTATTGCAGGAGGACGCAAGCCTGATGGAATAAGGATATCAAAACAAAATTGTTTTTGTACAACTATACAATGGGTTTATATTTTAAACTTTTATTAGAAAAGAATCAAAAACTTTTAAAAAATCAAAATTTTTATGAAGTTAATAGAGTAAGCAAAAGTTAATTTAATATTGAAGAAAATTATTTTTTATAAATTTAGTATAGTCTAAGTGTGCTGTGTAACAGTGTAATTGTAACATCTACAGTGGTGGACAGTACTATCCTAGCCTTCTTACTCACTTACGATTCACTCATTGACACTCCCAGACCATCTTCCAGTCTTGCAAGCTCTATCTACAGGAAGTACCCTATACAGGTCTGCTATTTTTCATTATTATACTTTATTATTTACTGTACATTTGAATGTTTAGATATACAAATACTTAATGTATTACAGTTGCCTAAAGTAATCAATACAGTAACGTGCTGTACAGGTTTGCAGCCTAGGAACAATAGACCACACCACATAGCCTGTGTACATAGTAGACTTTACCAACTAGTTTTAGGTAAGTACATCCTGTGATGGTCTCATGACAGTGAAATCACACAAGGGACCATTTCTTATAATATGTCCCCATTGTTACATGATGCAAAACTGTATTATTTTATTAAATCAAGACACAAGAAGATGGATGGCCGATCAAAACACACCTCTACCTCAGGAAGAAAAAGTTACTTTTAGAAAACATGTTTGCTAGAAACATAAAACCACAGTGGGCATAAGATATTTTTAGAACTAAGGACTGTCTTCTCAGCTCTACTTGACCCTAAAAGTATCATTGCCTGATTAAAGTGACTTGGTTCCCTTAAAACAACTGCATACCAAAGAAGGGGACAGGAGGTGTCCGCACCTCAGTTGCCTTTGCACATCTGGTTAAGCCAAAGGACCAAGCGTGAACATGCAAAAACAAATGGTCGGTGGGTGAGCGTCTGACCCCTCCCTTTGATAGGCCACTGTGGCACTTTAACTGAAAGCCCCGCATTGTCTAAATGCTTTCCCATCATCAATTCCGGGACAGAATGCATTTCAAATACATTTTCCTTTGAAGGAAGGTCATGTAATAACTTCTAATGTGATAATAACTGGAAAAGGAAATACCGAGGAAATCAGAAATAGCTGCTGAAATCTGCAGCAGGCTTACAGAAATGTTTTTATACAGGCTAATTTTTCTGTTACTTAGGGAACAAAATTTGCACTCTGATAACAAGAATCAACCAGTCTTGTTTAGGATTAAATTTGAAAAAAAAATAATCCAAGCTGAAACACAGATTTATACAGACTAGCATGTAAGAACTTTACCTTTACCATAATGAAGTGGATCTGAGCAAACTTCGGAATTGCTATGTGGCTAATGTTTGACTGGGGGACTTGACTAGATGGATCAAAGGATCTCTCATCTTTCAGCAAGGAGCTCTTCATGTTGTGGTCTCCAGGTTCCAAAGAACAGAAGAAGCAAGACCCTAAGCATAAACTTCCCAACTTTACTAGTAGCAAGTTGACCAGTGTTTCTTGGCAAAACAAAGTCTTCTGGCCAACCCAGATTCAAAAATTAGGAGAACAGATTCCGCCTCTTTCCTGGAGAATCTGTACCATCGCATTGGAAAGGTTATCTAACACACTGTCCTTTCATATGTTTCTAGTAATTATTTCAATACTTGTTAAGATATTAATCTAAAAAATATATCCATATATTCTGCTGTGGTGCACAAAATATTAATTGGTGCATGAATGTAATTTTAACTGCATAACAAAAATAATGTTCTCCATTCAACTATCATTTTTCCCAGTAAAATTAAAAGTGAAGGAAATTAAAATGAAAGATAAAATGCACTGGCATTTATTTAACAAATACCTATATGCCATCTTACTTATTAAGAGGCATATGCATTTATATTATTTAAGAGACTATGTGAAAGAGATTATTGTTCTAAAAGAGTGGCTTAAATGACTGATGGGTCAGAACAGAAAACACAGATATAAAAGCATCCTCATATGGCCATCTGATCTTTGACAAAGCAGACAGTAACAAACACTGGGAGAAAGAATTTCTGTTCAGTAAATGGTGCTGCGAAAATCAGATAGTTGTTATGTAGAAGATTAAAACAGGATCCGCACCTCTCACCATTCGCAAAAATTAATTCACAATGGATGATAGATTTAAACCTGAGGCATGAAAAATATAAGAATTCTAGAAGAAAATGCTGGGGAAACATTTATAGATATCAGTCTAAACAAAGAATTTATGAAGACCCCCAAAGCAATTAGTGACGACAAAAACTAAGTGGAACCAGCGTGACTTAAAAAGCTTCTGTACAGCCAAGGAAACAATCAATAGGAGAAACAACTTACAGAATGGGAGAAAATATTTGCATGCTATACATTCAGTAAAGGGCTAAGGCACCTTGTTTTAGAATATGCATCCCATTGTACTGCCTGTATCTATTTTGGCAGTCTATCTCTTTCAGTCCACTGTGAGTAATTTGTGGGCAAGGAATTAATTCCTCATGGTGCATCCTTCCTGGAATTGCTTAGAAATGAAAGGATTATATGCATGAAAAGTCTAAATGACATTAAACACACAATGCCATAGTGTTTGTATTTTATTACAGAACTCTGTGGCAAAATGTCAAGTCGTATTTCATTTGAATATTTTCTCCCATTTAAACTCAAAGAGGCATAGTACAAATTCCCCAAACTTCTTATGAATAGATATGTCGCTAACCCTGAACTGTTTGTTGTTTTTAACTATAAAGAAAAAGATTGCAGTTCTCACACCAATGCCTTTTCCCTATGAGTGTCAATGCACCCGCAGACCTTTTATTATTTTCTAACTGGAGGGCTGGTGAATAAGCTCAGCATGGTTGAGCAAAAAATGTTGGAGGATAATTGGATCTGCAGGCCAAGGTGGTGGGAATGTTAAAGACTTCATGTGCAAAATTGATTTTTATCAAGGTTGTATTATGCTAGAAAAAAATTCAGATTTTATTTGGCATTTCTGTTCTGAATTTTAAATCACTAGTTAATTTTTAATGCCTTTCTGGAGAGTCCTCTCCCTTACATTGTGTTTAAATCTCAGTAAAATGTTTCTCTACTTGGTGAGAAAATTCTTTATTGTAGATTCTGGGGTTCTGAAATAGTACCCTGCTGAATTGAAAGAAGAAAATACCCCATCATTTGATTTGTGTTAAACTTAATTATGCTAGTGAGTCTGTTGACAAAATGAAATGGGTCCTGTGAAACTTTTGAGCATTGCTCACAGTGAACTGTACCCTCTGGCTTATTTGAAGAAATAAAGTGTCACTCGTTAAAAAGATTTCAGGTCAATCTCTAAGCAAATTGATGGCGAAGAGTCTTGTTTCCAGAAGGAGTACCAAAGTTGGAGGAAATCAGATGCAGAAATAGGTGGCAAAAGGAGTAACTAATTCAAATCAAATGAAGAAAGAACAAATGAAGATTCTTAGGATTGAAGAAGGATCCCAGGGAGCATTAATTAAAGTATGTTTATTCCTTATGGCATTCATCATCTGGCAAGCTGGGAAGCCCTTCCCTGACAGCCTTGTCATATATCTCCTGCACTTAACTCTTCCAGGTGGTTTTATGAATCACTTACTTCCTGACAGAGCTGTTAAAAAAAACTGTAGGGTGTCCCACAAGTAGGATTTTTTTTTTGATAGAACAAAGAACATCTGTTACATTTTTACACTTTTGACTTTAAACAATGATCTAGAAAAAAAGTGACTTTTTCTGCCTCCCTGCTTCCTGTGACTTCCACTGAAAATTAAGCTCTAGAGAATTATTTTCTTCTTGCTCAATTTTATGTTCCAATTACAATAGCCTAATATATTGTAAGGGCTCGATAATATTTGTTGGATTCATTAGCATATGAATAAATCAGCCTTTGTTTCTATTACTGATTAGTTATTAATCATTTGACTAGGTGAGGGTTCTAGAAAATATTTAGAAAATATTGATCATCTCATCATTCACATCTGCATATTATCCTTTTTCCCCCTCTATCTCTTCTTCTGTCCTGATTAATGTTTTTGTTTGTTTGTTTGTTTTTTATTTTCTTGAGACAGAGTCTTGCTGTGTTACCCTAGGTAGAGGGCAGTGGCATCACAGCTCACAGCAACCTCAAAGTCTTGGGCTTAAGCGATTCTCTTGCCTCAGCCTCCCAAATAAACAGGAATGTGGCTGTTTGGACATGCCGGGGAATGATGTCCTGATTAATGTTTACCTCATAGTTAAGACTTTTCTTTCTTTGAAACTTGTATACCATATATTAGCTCCCAAAATATCACATGTGTCCATGTTTCCTGCTGTTGACATTGTCTATATTTTGCCTTGTGTCCTAGTAGACAGTAAGCTCTATGAAAATAATGACCATGTTATCTTGGTCACTTAATTTTTCCTACTATTTACTTCAGTAACTGGATATGGGGTGACAGCAAGTTGATAAGTGCTTTTTGTATTAATGAGTAGTACATACAATATTTTTAAAACTGAAATGCATTTGAGAGATAAGAAGCAAAGAAAAACTATTGACATATATTCAGTCAACAATTGAACTACTCCAAATGTCTGTTGCTTATGCAACTCTCCAAATTATCAACAAAGAAAATTTAACTAATAATTCAGGGACTTTGTCATTAACTTACTCCCCACTGAGTCACAGAGACTGAACTATGTATTCAGGGAAACCTTTGGACTCAGCTTTAATCACTTGGCACCTATTAGTGTATGGATGTATTGAAGTTTGTAATCTTTATCCTATTTTCTCATAAGTAGAACATAGAAGAGAAATTCAGATGATCACAGGAGGAGTCTGACTTGAAACTCCATCCACATTACTCACTGATGTGCAGAGTGACACATTTGAAACTTTGACAACATATAATCGGAAACACAGAATATAAGATAGACATTGAAAGTGATCATTGTTTGATTTGCCTAAGTTACCATTACCTCTGTCCTGTTTTTCTGTAATAAACTCCTAATCAACCCTAGTATTTCCATTTTAGACCTGCCACACTTACTTAATTCTCCTCACAGCAGTCAGAATAGTATATTAGCAATACAAATTAGATCATATATTTATTTTTTATTTTTTATTTTTTTGAGACAGAGCCTCAAGCTGTCACCCTGGATAGAGGGCCGTAGCATCACAGCTCACAGTAACCTCCAATTCCTGGGCTCAAGTGAGTCTCCTGCCTCTGCCTCCCAAGTAGCTGGGACCACAAGGGCCCGCCACAATGCCCACCATTTTTTGGTTGCAGCCTTCATTGTTGTTTGGTGGGCCCAGGCTGGATTTGAACCCGCCAGCTCAGGTGTACGTGGCTGGTGCCTTAGCCCATTGAGCCACAGGCGCCGAACCATTAGATCATATTTTAATTGAATCTTCACATGTCTCCCCTTTGCAATTAGGATGAAATGCAAATTTCTTACCATTGTGTCTGAGGCTGCAAACTTTCTGGCCCTTTCCTAACCTTCTAGCCTTCATTTCTATCATGTTCTCTTTTCATTTGCATCAGACTCAGAAGCGTGTTCCCTGCCCTTAGACACACCAAGCAAACTTGTACCTCAGAGTGTATACACTTACTTTGTCTCTACCTGGAATACTTATCTTCATATTTTTAAGAAATGATTTTTCCTGTAATTCAGCTCTCAGAGAGGAAGTCATTGATTTCCTTTGTACAGTAGCTGCTTATCTTCATAAGACTTCTTTATTTTACTATACACACACACAGATACATACACAGAACGAAGCTAGAATGTGAGTTCTATATAAAACAAAATCTTCAAGATCTTTAAAGTATGATATTACCATTTTCCTAGGTATTGTATTCAATCTCTACATCGCTTTGGGTAGTATAGACATTTTAACAATGTTGATTTTTCCAAGCCATAAGCATGATATGTTCTTCCATCTGTTAACATCCTCTGCAATTTCTTTTCTTAGTGTTTCATAGTTTTCTCTGTAGCGATCCTCCACATCTTTTGTTAAATATGTTCCAAGATATTTCATTTACTTTGATGATATTATGATATTTGATTCTCAGGTTGACTATCATTGAGGTATGTGAAGGTTACTGATTTATGTATATCGAGTTTTATAACTTGAGATGTTGCCGTATTTCTTTATCAATTCCAATTGAGTCTCACAGTTGAGTCCTTTGGGTTTTCTAGGTACAAGATCGTATCATTAGCAAACAGCAATATTTTGCTCTCCTCTGATCCACCTGGAGACCCTTGATAAGTTTTTTTTGTCTGACTGCATGGGTTGGGACTTTCAGCACTGTATAGAACAGTAGTGGTGATAGTGACATCAGGAGTGCTTCCACTTTTTCTCTGTTAGATATGTATGACGTTGACTGTGGGTTGTCATAGATGGTTTCTATCAGTTTAAGGAATGTCCCATATATGGTAAATTTCTTAAGTGTTCTTTATCAATAAAGGATGCCAAATTTTGTCAAAAACTTTTTTTGCATCAGTTGAGAGGATCATACGATCTTTGTTTTTACTTCTGTTTATGTGGTGAATTATGTTCATAGATTTACATATGGGATGCATCTCTGGGATGAAGCCTACTTGCTTTTAGCAAAAAGAATTCAGTTACACATCAAAAATAGTCCTACATTTTCTATGGAACCGCAAAAACAAAAAAAATCTTGAGTAACGCAATTCTACAGAATAAGAACAAATCTGGAGGCCTCACTTTGTCAGGCTTTAGGCTATATTATGAGTGTACAGTGATCAAAGCTACATGGTATTGGCAAAAAAATGTGCAGCTATGGAACAGAACAGAGAATCTAGAGATGAAACAAGCCTCATAAACCATTTAATCTTTGACAAACCAAACAAAAATATACATTGGGCAAAGAAATTCCTATTCAATAAATAGTGTTGGGGGAACTACTTAGCTGCATGTAAAAGGCTGAAACTGACAACACACTTCTCACCACTTTCAAAAATTAACTCATGATGGCTAAAAGAGTTCAACCTAATACATAAAAGTATAAAAATCCTAGAAGGAAGTGTGGGAAAAGTTCTTAATCTCATGGGTCTAGGG
Source organism: Perodicticus potto (assembly GCA_963574655.1). Lineage (NCBI taxonomy): Eukaryota > Metazoa > Chordata > Mammalia > Primates > Lorisidae > Perodicticus > Perodicticus potto. The sequence continues at coordinate 12,359 of CAUYRH010099095.1, forward strand.
AAAAAAAAAATGTATGAAGAAAACCCCACTGTCAATTGTGGCAACAGAAATAAATAAATGGGACCTGATTAAAAAGTATCTGCTCAGCTAAATATATAGTCAACAAAACAAAGAGTAACTTACAGAATAGGAGATATTTGGTATGAATCCAACAAGGGGGAAAATCACTAGAATCTACAAAGAACTCAAGTAAATCAACAAGTAAAGATCAAACAAACCCATTAAAAATTGGGCAAGAAACATGAACAGAAACTTTTCTCATGAGGACAGATGAATTGCCAACAAACAAATGAAGAATGCTCATTGTCCATAATCATCAGAGAAATGCAATCTAAAGCCACTCTGAGATATCACCTACCCCCTCTGAGAATGGCCCATATCATAAGGTCCCAGAGGGACAGATGCTGGTGTCAGTACAGAGAGCAAGGAATAGTTTTGCATTGTTGTGGGAGTGTGAAAACTATTATGCCTCTGTAGAAAGAAGTATGGAGATTCCTTAAAGAATTAAATTTAAACGTGACAGCCTCCTGTAATCCCATTACTAGGTATCTACCCAAAAGAAAATAAAAGTCATTTTACCATAACATTTGCACTCACATGTTTACAGCAGCACAATTCTCAGTTGCAAAGATATGGCAACAACCCTGTTGGTGCCTTCCAACAAATGGAGAGATTAATAAAGTATTGTACATATATATCATTCATATTCAACCATAAAAAAAGATAAAGATTTCATATCTTTTGTAACAACTTGGATGGATTTAGAGAACATTCTCCTAAGTAAAGTATCACAATACTGGAAGGACAAGCATCACATCTCCCTAGTACTTAATTAAAACCAGTAGACTAATAAGTATATGCTTATGTGAGAGAAAATTTCATCTTTTTTTTAAGAAAAAGAATGTCACTCTGTCACCCTGAGTATAATACTGTGGCATCATTTTAGTTCACACCAACTTCAAACTCTTGGGCTTAAGAGCTCTGCTTGCCTCAGACACCTGACAGCAAGTGCCCACCATGATGCCCAGCTAATATTTCTATTTTTCAAGTAAAGATGGGGTCTCACTCTTGTTCAAGCTGGTGTCAAACTCCTAAGCTCAGGCAATCTACCTGCCTCAGCCTACCAGAGTGCTAGGTTTATGGGTGTGAACCACTGTGCCTGGCAGAAAAAGCCAATTGAATTCAAGGGGAGTTGGAGGGAAGGTGGTGGGTAAATTCTTACCTTATGAGTCCATTGCCTGGGTATCTTGCACACTTACCTGATGAAAGGCACAATTGCAACCCAGACTTTAAAATTACAATAATCCATATAACTTATTCATATGAACCCACATATTAACCAGAGATTTTTTTTAAAAAAATCTTTTTTTATAAATTGTTTTATTTTCTTACACTATTAAATGCTCAGTGAAAAACTGTTATACGAAAAAATTATCTTAGTGAATCTAAGGACCTTCAGTATGAGAAAGTATCGGGCAGTTTTTAGAAACTTTCTCATTTAAATTCACAGCAGTGATATCCCCTCAAAATCTTTTCAGTTGAAAGTTAAGAAATGTACTATGCAGAAGTTTGGTGACTTACACAGAATAACAAAACGGATCAGTAATTTGGACCCTTATCTTCTAATCTGAACACTGATACTCTTTCCACTTCACCATGCTGCCTGCAGCCTCTCTATTAAGAAACACCATGCATTGTAACAAGAAAAAGGGGTCATTTGCATAGGTACGTTAAACACACTCTAGACAAAATTTGTAGAATTTCCTATTGGTCAACTGAAGTTATTGCCCACTGGCTTCATAATTGTTGATATTTCAATGCCTATTTGAAATAATAAGGTATCCTAATGTAGTACTTTTCAAAATTAATGTACATACAAACCACTTGAAAAATCTTATTAAAAATGAAGTTTCTTTCAGGTGATGGCAGATGGTGTGTCTCCTTCTACCATTGATTTTTTTAAAAGCAAGCTCTCAATGGGCATTAGTTCACACTTACAATTTACATATTCTATTTGCAAGTTTAGAAAAAGGACTTTAATGAAAGAAGGGGTTGTTTTGACGTCAAGCTCTCTTTCTCGAACTTTGCTACATACAGCATCACAAGGGGTGATGGGTGATTTAAAAATCCTAATAACAAGTAACACACAGATAGATTAAATCAATATCCAAGGACGACCAGGGGTAACTGTTTTTAAACCTCCCTAGCAATTCGACTGTGATTGGAGGCTTGACACTCTAAGTGTGGTCCACAGACCAAGAGGGTCAGTGTCCATGAAAGGTTATTAGAAAAATAGTCTCAAGCTTTACACCAGACCAATTAAAGTAACGGCTGCATTTCAACAAGATCTCTTGGTGATTTGTATGCACTTTAATATTTATTTGAAAAGCACTAAAGCATTTAGAGCAAGATGTTTCATCCTTTGTTTTGTTTTGCTAAGCTCTCTTTTCAGGTATAAGTAGGAATGTTGATGTGCAGTGAAGGTTTTCAGTACTAAGAAAAAGCTTCAGGAACTATCACCAAAACAGTGAATGTAAATGCTTACTATATCTGGTGATGGTAACTTTTTGCAAAACTGTATTTGTGTCAGAATGGAGATGGAAGTAAAATTATCATCAGAATAAAATTAAATGAAAGACAAAAAATAGAGATAGATACTGTAATCTAAATCTTCATGAAGCTTAGCAGGTTGGTGGTATAAAGTAGGCATTGTATTGTATGTTTCTTTTTTGCTTTTTTTTTGGTTTTGTATATTTTTTAGATGAGAGAGACTAGTGCATATTTATAAATGAAGAAGGAGTCAGAAGAAATTGGTTTTTAAAATAGAAAAGGAAGGATTATATGATAGTGATGATATGAATCTTATCACAAGGAAAAAAGGAAGGACGGTGTTATGAAGGGGAGAATGGGGAAAAGAACCTATGAATTGTGAGAAGAATATAGCCATGGGTTCTACTCTCAAGGGAAAGCATAACGGGAAATACAGGCAACCCAAAGCAGTGTGGTAAGTAAATGATAGTGTAAGCCCAGAAAATACAATAATACAGCAAAGGCACTCAGATACTGTGCTTGGGATTGGTCAAGGTAGAAGTCTGGAAAAGCCTGACTTCTAAATAGAGAGGAGAGTGGAAGCTGGAGGAGTAGGAAAGGAAATGCAGTGGAGAGGAATTGGATGCACATTAGCATTTGAATCCAAGTTAGCCCATCTGTAGCATTAAGGATTTATTTTTTGGGTGAGTGATCCTTAAAGGATAAAAAGAGATGAGGTGAGGATGGTGAAAGATTAAACTGCAAAGAGGTGAGTTTATGGAGCTTTCCTTAAGGTAACTAAGTATTTGAGTTTTTCTCCTGAGGGAAAATTTTATCATCCTACTCCCCTGAAAAAAAAATGATTGCAGTAACAATGGAAAGATTATCTAACTGTACAGAAAAAGATAATTATACACGATGATGAGATAATTGGGCTCTTGTGGTTATCTGGGCAGAGGTTACTAGTAAGAGTTAGTAGGAGAATGGAAAGATGGTGAAATGAGTCCATGGTTTTAGGTAGGACTGATAGAACTGGGGTGAGGAAGACTTACAAGAGATACTCAGGTGTCAGAAGCAAGCAACTTGCTATAAGATACTACTCAGGGAATAGGACACACAAATCTTTTGTCTTATGGGTTACTTTGCGAGTAGGTATGGTAATATAGATGATGATTTGGGTTTTGGAAATAATGGCATTCACTGACTAATTAGAAGTAGGACTCTGAAGTTTATGATGGAGATGTGGGAAGCAGAAACAGATTGGGAGACTTCAGCATACACATGACACTTTAATTCATCTGGAAAGCCAGGTAAACTGAAAAAAAAAAAAGCTCAGAACAAGATTTTTAGGAACATCAGCTTTTAAACAATGAGTGGAGTCTTCAAGTAGAAAAACAGTAAGAGAAAACATAGTGTACAGGGAGTTGAAGAAAGGAGATCGTTAACAGTTTCTCAAAAATAAAGTGAGAAATTTGTCCAAAAGTGACCATTGAATTTTGAGTAAAAGAAGTGCATGATCACAGCTAGAAATTTTCACAGAGCCCCAAGGGAGCATAGAAGATAGAAGCAGAGAGGGTCTCGAATTTAAGACTCAAGCCGCCCTAGCCTTTCCCAACATGTTTAACATGGACAAACATTTATTAAAATCCTTTTTATGACTTAGGCTGTTCTGTTTCCTCATCAAAAAATAACCGATTCTTTAAAATAAGGAATATGAACATCTTTATTTTATGTTAACATAATCTACATATGTTATATATGTGTGTGTAGATATACATAGCATATACATTTTAGTCGCTTATCTAGTCTTAAATTTTAAAAATAGTAATGTATGGAATAATTAAGTTTCTGTAAAACAGACTGTGTATATGACAGTAGTCCCGTAACATTATAATACCCTACTTTTACTGTATATTTTCTATGTTTATATATGTTTCGATACACAAGTGCTTGCCAATGTGTTACAGTTGCCTACACTATTCACTATAGTAACATCCTATATAGCTTTGTCACCTCAGATCAATAATCTACACAATATAGGCACAGCCTCCTATGTCTGTGTAAATACTACACTCTACGATGCTCTCACAATGATGCAATTGCTTAACAATACATTTCTCAGAAAGTAGTCCCTTCATTCAGCAGTACATGACGGCATTTGTTTTAGTTTCTCTTCTCCTCTAACCCCTACTAAATTCCTCAGATAAGAAGAAAATCTTATTTCATGCATATCCTTATTTTCAAAACAGCTGAACAGACATAATTTATATATTCTCAAGGTTATATTTGATTACAACACACACATTAGAAACCCTTTTAGCAGAGGTTATAATTTCTACACCATTTGAGTTTGCTAGGAGCTTCATGTATATTACATTCCCATATAACATTTTGGGAAATTTGTCTATCATCAATCTAGCCCCAGATATAGGTCTTGCTAATATTTATGCCTACTCATATATAATGCATTTTATTGGCTTTTGTTTTACTTTCTGAATGTGCCAGGGGTTACACACTACAGTAAATGGGATGTTAGTTGTAGCAGTGGGCAACACCCAAATCACCTAGCCAGGCTTTTCAAATCCCCAGACCCCATCCAATCCTTATCCTGTTTGAGTAAGTAGATCCAAGAAGCACAGGGGCATCTTGTTGATGATTTACTGCTGATTCAGATGTAGCTCTTTAGTTGCAAAACAGGGAAATACCATTAAAATATCATATGATGAATTACCTTTTGTGTTTCCTAGCATCTCGTTTCAGAGTAGAAGAAATCACAGACATTCAAGCATTGCTCACTGCCCCACCCACACACTTTTTAAAATATTACTTTCTTTCATAAATATCTGAATGTATAATTTTATTTCACAGGAGACATAGGAATATTAAAATGGAAACATTGCATGAAAAGGACTATCACTTTTGTCTTAAAAGCATCCTTCTAGCATGAGTATAAAATGTGGACAAGGAAATGATCCAACTTTGAGTACGGGAAGTAGACATTTTCACAGTGATTATAAATTATAGTTTCAATGATCAACTCTTAAAATAACAGAAATTATGATACATGGTTGTGCCAGATGTTGGAGATTTTGGTGATTTTATCCTGATTCAAAAAGGAAATTGCGGTTTGCAGAAAGCATTTTCAGAGAAAAAAGACCTATTTCTACACCATTTGAGTTTGCTAGGGGCTCCATGTATGTTAGGTCTTTTTATGCCAATCTATTCATTTCAGATTGAATTTTCCCATTTGCTCCAAAGGGAGAAAGACAAAACCTGTTTTACAGGTATTACAAAATATTAGTGAAATTAATATCAAAATCAAATATAAGTTGCTTATGAATAATCATTAATTTCGATTACACACACCACTTTTTTGCATTAGAAAAATGTTCAATGCACAACTCTATGACTGCCCAGGAAGCATCTATCTGTGATTCTTGGCAAAACAGAATGTTTCCTACGGTTGATTCTTAATCGTCACTTCTCTTATAGGATATTTAAAAACAAAAATAATTGTGACGAGGGTACTCTCCAAATCATACCTTCCCTTCTGTCATTTAGGGAACATGATTGTTAGTAACTATCTACATTTACATGCACCCTAGGAAAAAATGTATATTTCCTGAATTGCAGTGTATATGATAAAACAATGAAGACGATTTCTTAGAAGCATAGTAGGTAAAGGATGCTTGACTCCTACTGGGTGAAAGAATAAAATGTTAACTTTGGATCAACTAGAGAATCATGAGTGTAGATAATACATAGAGGAATGCTTATTAATTTGCTATCTAATTGTCTCTCTAATGAATTAAACAAACTATAACATAATGTAAAAGGTAATGGTGAGCAGTTTTTTTTATAGAGAAATCATGGGTCATAAAATATGTTTCTGTGAGGTACTGGCACTTTATTAATTTCAATCACTCTATAATTAAATCTACATATGCAGCAGTAAAATCTACCAAATCATCAACTGATGCGTATTTAGCCTCTGGTTTCAGTGACATTTAATTAGTTAGCAGACAACCAAATGCCAACCCTTCTTTTCTAGAAGCTGACAGTTTATATGTTCAATTTTTTTCTTCCAAACCTTCCTCTCTTCTATGATAAACATTGACATGATTTCAACAGTGATGCCACACAAAATGAAAGTAAATTATGTATATAAACATTGGACAGTTGAAAATGAGAGAAATAGAAAGATTGTGTATGGATATAAATTCAAAATAGCCTTGTAAATTCTTATTTTACTGAACCATTATTCTTCTAACGATTGGAAACGGTAAGTATTAAACTAATAAGGCATGTTTTGAAGCAATATGGTTTTCCTCTAACAGATGTGTATTAACAAGTCTTAATTGTGCTCCAGTATGTATCTTTTTACCTCATATGGGAATTTTAATTAGTTTTATATGAATTTCTGTACAGTAAGTCAGAAAGAACTCCTTTCTGCCAGGAAAATTGCAGAGTGTGGGCTGGGATGCAAGCTTTCAGTCATAACCTCTAACTTTCCCTCAGCTGTAGACTGACTTTAATGCCTGGCTTTCAGACAAGTAATGCTGTTAGAATTACACAGTGATCCCGCAGGCAATCTGAACCTCTCATAAAGGTTAGTTATAACAAAGAAAAAGAAAAGATTGATATTTCCTAAAGAATTGTGAAGAATCTCACTTTGAAAATGAAGTGAAGATAATACAAACATTGAGCAAGAAACAATATGTGGATGTTCATTATTAAATTTTAACACATCCCAAATGAAATGTACTGTGTAAAAAAGTAATAAAATTGAAAATATGTCCAATATATCAATGTCATTCTTATGGTCGTTATTTGATGTATTTCTAACATAGTTTAGAATTTTATGCAATTTTATAAAATTTTCTAAAATGGGCACTTCATTTCATATTATTCTTTATATAATCTCTGAAGCTTTCAGTTAGATAAAGGACATCATAGCAAATTATAGTGTTTTATTGGCCGGGAACTGGCTGCATACAGATTTTCATCAAATGACTTATTATAGAAAGTAAAAAAAAATCACTAAAATTGTGATTTTTAACAGGAAACAATTTGAAATTACTAAAATTAAGTTTTTTATGGCAAGGCTATTATAAATTGACAAGAGAAATGATTATATACAACACATGGAAATTTTGTATACATAGTTTTTACACCAAAGGAGAAAATGTAGTCATATGTTAGATGTAATGTAACTTTGATATGCATAATTATAAATGCCAGTATTAAAATATGATTATTAGCAAATTATCAGTTTTTCTAGATATGTTTATAGGTGTTTTACCTTTTGCAACACCTCTTATGGTCAATGAATGTTAAGATTGAAAGCCAGAAATAATATAATGAGATAAGCAGATGAAATATTGCTAGAGACAAACATAATGCAGAATTTTTTGAGCTTTGACATTAGATGCATATGTTTTTTTTTTTCTTATCAATGACAATCCAGTATTGTATTTTTCTCCTGAAATTCTGGGGAAATCTTGGAATGTTTTCAGCTTTCCTGTCCACTGGAAGCTGAGATGCCCTGCAAGAAGAAAGGACTTTCTGCTTATTTATATCTAGCTTGCTCACAGAGACTGAGCCACTGGGAACAACATCAACAACAGAAACAATAACAGAACTCTAATCATGAGTTAGCTAAGAAAAAAAAAATGTACATTAGAAAAAAATATACATGGTAGTGGTTCAACATAGTCGCTGCAATAATTGAAAAGAGCAAATAAGTTTTACCAAGAAAAGGAAGACTTATTAACTATTAATGGCTTGTGCATCAAGCCAGGCCCAATCCTCGTGACTGAAAGACCAGTAGAAAGTGTGGGTTTTGGATTTTATACACAACTTTGAGGGGTACCAGCTGTTTCGTGGAAATCTTCCAGAGGTTAATCAACTCTGTTTCCAAAACAGTCCCCTTGATGGCATTGGTCTGAACATATCGGAGGATCCCTAGGGCATTCATCAGCCTCTATCTCAAGAATACCCATCTGCAGGGTCTTGATTAGCCTCATTCCCATATCTCAAGGTAACCCACCTGCAAGTCCTTGACTCGCCTCCTTCCCATAATAGTTCAGAGAAGTCCGAACTATTGACCCAAACAAGTCTAAAGCGGCCTAACTACCTCCATCCTCACCCTGCTCACGTCTAACTGCTATATGTATGTGTGTACACATCATATATACACACATGTAAATGTGTATGTATGTGATATATACACACACATATATAAACACACAAAAATGGTCTGCCTTCTGCTTAATCAGATATGCACTTAAGGTATGATTAAAACTTTTAATTTTGAAGCCACCAAAAAGTTTGGAGGAACACTAGTCTAAATATATCTCAGATTATTTAAAAAATGTTAAGACCCATGGAACTTTGGTTTACAGAATTATTAAAATTTGCACATAACTAAATCGATTTTGGAAAACATGTTAATTCTTTTTTTGGTGACATCGGTTGCATATTGGTCATGTTCATAGGTAGAATCATAACCACTATTCTTTATCTATAGTGAGAAATAAAATAAAAAGGAAGGTAGAGTATGGATAATTAAAATATATTAGTTTATCTTATTCTCGCTAATATGGCAAGTTTTAGAAATCCTTCTACCTGTTTGAGTAGTTAAATGATGTAAAATAGCAGAGTGGCTGAGATCTGACACAGGTATAGTAACAATTATCAAAGTCGGTACTTAATAAATATGTGGGTCTTACTGAATAATATTCATACCTTTCTTGAGTTTGAAACATTGGTATGTAAGTGATTCCTAGCTTATTATGGGACATACGACTGAACCCTGATTAAAAACCATGACTACAAATTGTAATTGAAATATTATCACCTTTTCTTTGAAAGTTATACAAAAACTAATTGTATTTTCTGCACAGATATAATTTTAAAACTTACAATTAAACTATTCCACTTATTTTAAGTAAAAACATATCTGATTAGATGGCAATTAGTGAGGCTGCAATCTCTAGCTTTTCCACCTGATTTATTGATTGACTTCAATTAATGTTTGCCAGTAAGTAAATTAACATACCACCGGAGGCACAATTCTCCAGGGGGTTTTGGAAGCAGAGTTCTTCCCACACTGGCTGGTTTCATTCCTCCTGAGCACTTTGCTAGCAGGTACATTTTAATTCAGTCTAGACGCTGGACATTACCCAGGACATTAATGACAGGTCATTTACAGCAAACTCATGTTTCACTGCAGAGATGTCTCTTCAAGTGACATCTTATCAATAGCAATTCAATTAGTCAAACCTAAAGGTATAAGAGGCAGCTTACACTGTGTCACAAGTGCTCTTCGAATCTGCATTTGAAATGCCCTTGTTAGTCTTTTTTTGGTCCTGCATATGAACATGAGTACTGAAGTTTTAATTTCTGACATCTTCTGTTTGGATTTTACTCCATTTACATACCTTATTCTCACAAGATTAGATATCCATTGAAAAATGTATTTCTTTCCTCCAACGAAATATAGGCACAAATATGCCTGACTTAATTAAAATCACTGTTTTCAGACATAATGTCAATAAAATAAATTAAAAAGTAAAATACATGAGAACAATATGGAATAAAGATACAATAAATCGGTTTTATTGTTTATTATTTAGCAGAAGTTAAATTTGGCATAATCATAATGACCACATAAACTTCTCCATTTTTGTCTTTGAGCATCAATCATTTATAAAAATCCAAATACATTCCAGACATTATAATATAGATTGTACTCTTTATATGATGTCATTATAAAATGATAGTTTTGGAAAAGATGACTGGATGAAAGAATTATATAAAGTCTGATCTTGAGAACCACTGGTTCAAGGTTTCACTGTCACAGCGTTTGACGAAGATAAATAGATGGAGTGAAGCATTAAGGCAATACTGAAATATGGGATTCATAACCAGAGCACCTATCACAACTCTTGGTCCAGGAGAGAATGAAGTCTGACAATTAAGTCTAAGGTACCCTTTGTCTATAATAAATTAACTTCTTTCCTATGAGATTAGAGTGGTAATATGGATAGTTATGGACCATCCCTGGCAGAATTGATAATAATAAAGTGGTCATTACCGTCTTATTTTGTGTTCTTAATTTCAGATGAGGAATCCATTTGAGAAAGGTTGCTAGATTTTTATTTGAGTTTAATCATCCTTCATGATTTGACTCCTTAAATTTCTCTTAAACTTCCAAAGTTACAAGTTATAGTTCAGATCAAAAAAAGTGCCTAGATATAATTTCTTTTATAAAAAGGAAAAACGTATATGGATGTAATCATTATTGCATATTTTAAATGAGCAATGCTGTGCAAGGCTATTCTGGTATGTGAAATTAACTGTGCATATCAGTTAAAAGTCAAGCATTTTAGCAAGTATATTAGTAAAGATGTGTTTAACTATACGTTACACAAAACCCATACTATGTATAAATAGCTTAACTATCATACCACATAAAAGACTGAAACCATGATGATGAATGTGGGCATTACGACGTCATGTTGTAAGTATCGTATTCATCTTTCTCTGCCGTCTTTAAAATGACAGTCGCTCTCATGGTTCCATGATGACAGCATCACCTGCAGATATAAGCAAGAAGATAACGGTTCTCACTCAGAGTCCATCCTTTCTAGAACTGACGGCGTAAACTGATAATCGAGGCAGAGTTGGAGTCTGAGATAGTAAGGAAAAATGACGAGCCTGGCCATTGTTGGGGTTTTACCACTTCTGTGTGGAACTTCAGGAATACTCCAGATTCTTGGAAAATGTCAGGAACTGACAGGGTAAATAAAGTCTAAAAGCATGTATTATGTATCTATTGATGTGTAACCAATTACCCCAAAACCTAGTGGCTTAAAAACTATTAATTTATCTCACACTTTCTATGGCTGGGAACTCAGGGATGGCCTAGGTGGGCCTTTCTCTATTTCTTGGTCTCTCATCTTGGCTACAATCAAAATCATATGTGAAGCCTCAACTTTTGAGCTCGCTCACATTTTTGCTGGCAAGTATATCAGATTGAAGAGCCAACTTTCTTGCTGGCTGCTGGCCAGAGGCTGCCCTAGATTTCATGACTTAAGCCTCTCTGGCATAATGTCATGGCATGCACAAGCAAAGAAGGCAAAAGAAAAAAAAAAGGAGTCTACTAGCAAGGCATAAGTCTCAATCTCTGGTAACCGAGTCATGGACATGCCATTCCCTCAATTTGTCATATTGAGTTAATTGGAAGCAAGTTATTCAAAGAAAGGAAATTACACAAACCCATACATACCAGGAGGCAGTGATTTCCTGGGGCCTTATGAGATGTTGCCTACTATAGAAAGAAACAGGTAATTGTTTATACGTACAAAGAACTAATAAATATACATAAAATGAGTTTTGAATCAGTTAATTGCCTATGATTTAGTCCATTAAATTGATTAATAAAATAAAGAGATTTTAAATAATTTTGTGTTGCTTTTTGCCCTAATTAGGGTCAAGGAAGAAAAATGAAAGAAGATATTTAAAATACTGCTTTAACAATAGAGGTAAATAATTAAACCTTAGAAATAGTGTCAACTATTAGTGACATGCTAAAGAAAACAAATGAGAGAATAATTGTAAAAGGTGAACATAGATTTAACACAGCTATATTTAAAATCAAGGTTTATAGTAGAATTTAGTAAAATAATATAGGCATTAACAAGGAGGTCTTATTGAAATGCTTGTCAATCTCTAACCTATAAAAGACAGTCAAATGTTTTATTTATGTACTTCTGTTAGTGTTGAAGTAAATTAAGGTATATTTCTTAGATAATAACTTAATCCATAATTTAATATATCTTATTTTATTAAAGATAGAACAGTATTTGAAAAACCTTATAGAAACAAATCGAGAAATTACTTTTTAAGTTTTAATTAAATTTTGTGTTACTGAGGATAATTTTCTTTTGCTTCTTGCTGAGTGATTAAATTAAAATATTTATTCAGCTGAGTTTAATATAATATTGCTTTGAACATAGATATCAAAGTACTAAAAGGTCTAAAAGAATGAATCTCAATCTAATGTATCATCTTAGTGTGAAATCCATAAACGATATGAAACACAGTATGTGCAGTTTTCTTAAGTTGAGAAGACACATTTTTTGAGGGTGGGTGTTAATTGCATTCACCTAAAATTTATATTAATGATTTTGGAAGCATTGTCAAATGCATTGATCTGTCCTCAAAAGGCCTACAAAATGGTATCATTTTACTTTGTCAATTCAGGTTTTTTTTTTTTTTTTTCATTATCAAAATGGATCTGATTAAGATACAGTCTGGTGGAAGTATCAACTCACTTTCAAAACCATCATATAATTGAACTAAAATGATGCAGAGTTAATCCATTGTGCCTTGGGAAAAAGAGTTAACATGGAAAATAAGTTCACCTTTGATCCCAAAGGAAAGAAAGATGTCTGTAGCTCATAAATAAGGTCATCCCCATAAGGCATTCCATCTCTTTACTCCCTGCACGTTCCAGCATTGCCAAGGGAACAGAATGGTAATGGGGGACGGTGTTGGCGTAGAATGGGCTTCCTTATAAACAGGACAATTTATAATACTAATTATATTTTAGGAAAAAATAGCGAGGGTTTGTGGTTAAAATTATTAAGCATTATCCATTCAGTAGAATGGTGGACTGTCTTTTTAGGTGTGTCAACTGTATGTCACATGCGGTATTATGAGCAGCACCTGTGATGATTTTGCACAGAGCAGCCAGGTTTATACTTCAGACTCAGGGCCCATGGGACCTCTCTGCATGACGTCCATCAATGGTAATCCAGAAGTTTGAGAATGCAGCCTATCATTATACACATCTAGGTTGTATTTTTTTCTGGATACTGAAATAACTATATGAGCCATCCAAACACTTTTATAACAAAGACAGTAGAGATAAAAATGTCAAATGATGGGTAGAGAGAAAAGGAGACTACATTTAAGGAGATAAACAGAGTCAACTGCTGATTTATTGACTTCAATTTAAGTTAGTAAATACTGTCTCCAATACTTATAGATTAGCTTTGCTCAAGAAAAGAAAACTTCACTGAGTAAAGGAGCTTTTTCTGAAGACTGTGATAATTGACTTGGATAGCGCGCTATTCAGGGACAACAAAATGGTAGAGAAAAGCAACAGTTAGCAATTGAAGCACGATGTCTTCATCAATGTCTGTGTATCTCAAGAGGAATTCACTACCAAAATGTATTTAGTAAACTGTTTTGTGCAAGTCATCATTCTGTTTCGCTCCTTTTTATAGTCAAGTGAAGATAGGGACACTTCATAAAATGTTAATTGGAAATTGGTGAAAGACTGGAGAAAACAGATTGGGCTATTTTAGTGCTAACTTGAATTTCTAAAAGGGCATGAGAAGTCAGTTTATATTGTAGTTCATATTTAGGTATTTGAGCTTCTTGTTCGTTCTGTTATGTGTTCCAAATTTTTGTACTGAACATTTAATATTTTAAGTTAGTTCTCATATGTGACATATTCTCTTATTTCCTTAAAATACTTTGTGGTATTACTTTTAAAATGTTACCAATAGCCCACAATCACAATGGATAATAATTAAAAAAAATAACATTCCTGACTTGCCCAATGATTTAACCTGGTCTTAAGTGATAACTTCTGCAAAGATTATGAATTTGTAAGTGTTTGGATCAAAGACCCATAGAATGAGCATTAGAATCATTATTGCTAATTTTTCTTATTTCAGATTAATATGAGGGTACATATGATTTGGTTACATTGTTTGCATTTGTAAGGAAAAGTCTGAGTGGTATTTGAGGTAAACATAAAAGATGTGAAGTCTCCATCTCTTTTATGGCTGCATAAAATCAACATTCATAAATCAATAGCATTTCTATGTACTAACAATGAGCAATCTGAAAAGGAAATTTAACAAGTTTCAAAGCTTCAAGATACCTGAACACGTGAAGGTTCCTGCAGAATGGCACACCGAGAGAAGGCCTGGAAGCTCTGTGCCCCTTCTCAATATGTCTTGCCCTACATATCTTTCATCTCTATCCTTTCTAATACCCTTTATAATAAACCAATGAATCTTAAAACAAAAGAATCATTATTGTTCATTGCAATGGTCTATTTTCTATGCAATCTTAAACTGCATTTACCTTAATGAACTTTGGGGGAAGAAGGAGCTTTAATTTTATTTTTTTAGACAATGGGAATTATGTGAATATTCTACCCTTCACCTTTCTGATACATATGGAAACTTTTGATGATTAATCATGTTCCCCAGGCCTCTGAGCTAACCTTCACTTAGGGTTCTAGGTTGACACCACTAATCAGAGACAGCACTCAAAATAGATCCTCCTTGTCATCCTATATCTAAATTATGTTGGGGAAAAAAGTTGAATATGTAGGAGATAATAAAGATATTATGTTGTTTGATATTTTAGAGATAAATCTTAGTAAAACGTGAAAGTGGGCCTAGGAAAAAGTAAGCATGAACATATGGTAAACATATGGATGACTTTCATTATTGAGTTTAGTGACAGGAAAGTCAACTCGGAACATGTGATATTTACCTGCTATTTCTAAAATCAATATTTGAGTCCCTGATTTGATTAAAAATTTATGAGCTTTGATGAAGACTTATCATGAAAGATGATGCAAGTACATTATATATTTTTTAAGTTTTTTATGCCATAAACAATCATCTTATTGTTTTCTTCAAGATTTATATCAAATATCTTATAATAATTGTTTGCCTATTTAAAAATAAATGCTTATGTAGTAACAGACAATAATCCTCTCCAGAATTATGCCATAACAGCAATGATTTAACACAGAGGTTCTTAATTTGAATTTCATAAACACTGTCTAGACTTCAAGAGGATGCATGAATTTGGATAAGGAAAACAAGTGCATCTTTATTTTAACAAGTAGTAATTAAATTTAGCAGCACTTTTATCATCTGTGTGAAAAATAAAGTACAATATCGTATGATAGGGTCTGTAATTTTAGCACCAATGGAAATCTCAGGTAGTTCCAAAGAACATTATGGATGCAATAGAAATCTTGAATATACTGTACTTTTATGAGCATTACTAATTTGAAATCACTATAGTTATCAGACTCCATGTGAATTTGTTATTTAATTCATTAATAGAGAAACATAATGCTCTAGTTATTAATGGTAATAAGCCACACAAGAACTTAGCGTTTTAAAACAATTTATCATCTCTACAGTACAATGGTTGGGTTGGATTTAACTGAGTGTCCCTGGGTGCTCTCTCATGAGGTCCCAATCAGAATTAACTGGGACTACATTTATGTGAAGGGATTGGCTGGATGTTCCAGATGACTCACTAACACTACTGACAGTGGATGCTCGTGGTAGGTTAATAGTTCCGCTATTACTGAAAACCAGAGACCAACTCTATTTTTCCTATGATGCTTGAGTTACTAAAAAGAATAGTCCAAGAGGTGCCGTCCCTGGGCCCATGAGACAGGCAGATGCTGAAAATCTTATGACCTAGTCTGTGTATTTTCACCAGCCCAAATTCAACAAGGAAGAGTCTGTAAAAGGGTGGGAATGCTGGGAAGTCTGATTCATTGGGGGCCATCTTTGAGAAAGAGCCACCACAGATTATATATCATAACATAAGTTTTAAAAACTATTTTAAAACTGTATTTTGATATAGTTTATCTTGCAATGTTTTATTTTTTCTAGTATGCATTTATAAACTTTATTCTGAGAAGGATCTCTAGTCTTTAGCCAACTGTCAAAGGGATCTAAGCTCTCCTTCAAATATCAGGTAACACTAATTTATGGTTTCACAGCACAATGTTAATTTTTTCCCCTGAGATAAACATTTGAAAATCTTATATCAAAATAGGGCGGTGCCTGTGGCTTAGTGGGTAGGGCACCAGCCTCATAGACGGAGGGTGGTGGGTTTGAGCCCAGCCCCGGCCAAACTGCAACAAAGAAATGGCGGGCATTGTGGCAGACGCCTGTAGTCCCAGCTACTCAGGAGGCTGAGGCAAGAGAACACTTAAGCCCAGGAGTTGGAGGTTGCTGTGAGCTCTGATGCCACAGCACTCTATCAAGGGTGATAAACTGAGACTCTGTCTCTAAAAAATAAAAAAAAATTATATGAAAATCATTTCAGTACTTTAATAAACCACGAAAACATTTATTTTATTTAATATAAATACCTTGAGCACTTAATTTGTGTAAGGCATTTATCAGTTTTTTTTTCCCTTTTTTGAAATACTCCACAATAAATACTCAGCTTAGAGTTAATAAAACGTTTTGTCTCTTCACATGAGTTCATGTGTCATTTCTAATATAATTTGATAGCTACATAACCTCAACACTTTATATTTCCTATATTCCTTTGGCCTCTAGGAAGGTAAGAAATATATCTTGTGGTCAATTGCAATGAACATGTTCCTGTTTACACTGGATAATGATTCTAATACTATAATAAGATTATTATACTTACGTATTATTTAGAAAACTGATTACTTCACAGAAGTCGTCCTTTCAAAAGGTTGCATGAATGAAAATAGTCCTTTGTTTTGCTATTTATCGCATGAGTAAATATTTCAGAAAATGTTATCTGGTTCAGGGAGATTTACTTGTTTTTGCCTATTATATCAGTGGTACCTGATTTAACTTAATATAGTTTTCCTAGAAAATAAACACGTCATTAAATTGAAATAAAATGTAATGCTATTGAAATAGTAGACTGCTTAGGTATAATTGTGTACATGCAGATGTTCTCATTAGTAGGCATTAGAATATTTTTATCTGTACTTTATCATCTTGCCATCTAATTCATTTCAGACTAGTTCCTTTGAACTCTACCGAAATTGTTAAAGAAGCCCACAATCTCTCTTTTGACGTTTCTTGCCAAAACCATTCTGTGTCTGCTGCACATTAAGCAACACAGTTGCTGTGTTGTGTTATTTATGCTGACTGCAGGGACTATCAGAATTCTTTCTCTTAAAGGAACCTTCTGCTTCAGCATTTCATTTAGTTCAACAAGTGACCAATATGAAATGAATGGACGTTGAGCTTGCGGAGTCTGTTAGCTGAAATCAGTTTCACAGAAATGTAAACAGTATCTTGGCGTTTTAAGCATAAACACAAAATTTCGTTACCTTTCTTTTTAGAATGCCATATTATTATTTGTTTAATAGAAATGCCATATGTTCCTTGTATTGTTTAATGGGAATATCCTTAATACTCACTTTTAACCAGTTTTATCCAATAAGAAATACTCTTTTCCATGCCTAGCTCATGTTAATGTCTGTAGGTTATTTATCATCCTTAGCATACTCAGCTTACTTTTCTCTTATTCTTTAGACACAGTGCAGAAGAGATAAATAATTACACAATGGTTTGTCACTGTGACCAATAGATGATTATAACACTAAGTAGTATAACCAATGGAGAGAAAAACCAAAGAATGCAGACATGTCCAATGATGCCCTGTTAGAACATTTGTTTGGGCACAGTTTATGGTTATTTACCCCTTGGCACAACTTAACATCCCCCATGTCAAAGCTACATGTGGTAAATTATGTTTCCAGCTACTCTGAAAAATTTCAGTTCATAGATTTAGTTTATCTTAGGCGACAGAGAGAAAGAAAATTCCACAGTTTCTTCTAATAATTCTCTTATTTATCATAGTTTAAAATGTCATAAAGCTGGATACATTTTAGGCGGAGTGTACAATGTTGGAATTTATTCTAGTTCAATACTTAAATGTTGACAAATTTGGATCATATCCATACTTAACAGTCATGATTTTATTACCTTGAAATAGCTTATGATCATTATGATTAATAAAAAATTATTACATTTAAGATAAAGGCAGTTTTCTTGATGTTAGAATTTCATTTCATGCAACAAATTGGTTTGGGTAATAAAATAATGATGTAAACAAACATTTCCCATAAGCAGCTCCAGTTTGCTGTTGACACTATCCACCTCCTTTTTGTCTGCCTGTCTCTAATCCCCTGATTCCCCTTTAACAAACTCGCTACTTCCACTTTCTAATTTATTCTTTTCCTTATTCTGTTTCTTTTTTGGCTTTCCCCCTTTATTCTTTCAAGGATAGCATGCCTCTAAGAATTGGTAGAACTGTCCAACAGCCAAAAGGCACTGAAACATAGGCTTGTTTTCCCTCCAATCTTTCCCGTGTAACCTAAAAGACAGAAAAATATGTAGACACATTCAAAAAAGATCTGAATACACTCATACACAAATAGTCTTGTGTTATTATTTCTGGCTAGTCTTTCTCTAAACTTTTGTAAGACTACCTTTATAAATTTTTTCAAAATGTGAACACTCACTCCTAACATCCAGGCATTATATAACATGCACACAATAGTAGTTGACAGAAGATTTTTTGAGTTTCATAATATCTTTGCAAATGATGGAATTATACACTTAACTGTAGCAAATTGTGTGAAATATTTGGGAAAATATATTTTCTCAAATTACTTAAAAATTATATTTTTGACTGTATATATTTTCATTTCAAACAATGATAGATTGAAGCGAGATGACTGAATGTGCATGATAATTAATTTTTATTTTCTTCAATATATTGTTTCCAGCTCATCAAGAATGTTGAGGTTCTACCTACTTTTAAAGATAGCCACGTTAAAATGCGATTGACTGATTTAATCATTGTAGCAGAAACAAATGTGTATGCCTTCTTAGTGCCTATCAGAAGACTCAGATTACAAATTTAAGTAGATTCAGAGATGCTGTCTGCATACCTGTGTTCTTGTCTGAGAAAGCAAGAATAAAACAGGTAAATTATTCCAACCAGCCAGATTTCTAATTCATACAGATAAAAGCTTCCTTGAGAAGGTTTGCAACAAAATAAGTGACATTTCAAGTAGAAAAAGTATATACTTTTGAGAGAAAAAATACTTTGGAGAACTCTGACATTATTCCTTTGAAGGTAAGAAGGAATTAAAATTATAACTTTCTTTCTTTCACATTTTTGTTTGATATTGTCACTCTTTTATACATATTTCTCTGCATTATGAATTGATTAATTGTAAGTATAATCTAGCTTTAATTTTCTATGATTAAGTATGTCATTTATTTGTCAAAAATTGCAAGTTATACAGGGTGTCCATAAAGTTCATGATTGCACATGAACTTTATTTACACCTGTGTATGCCACTGGTAATATTTTACTGCTCACTACAAGAAGTTGTAGTCCGTACTTAATCTTTGCACCCTGAACAACAAAATGGCATTAATCTTTCTTGAAATTTCATGCGACTTCAGACATCCCTGTTAATAGCATAGTCATACTCTTATATCGGCATAGTATGGCATTAAATTATTCATGATTTATCAATGTCCCCTCTGTCTTCCAGTGATTGAGCATCTGGTATTACTGTCTGCGGACCACCATCTCTGGTCATCTGGCTTCTGGTAAGACCAGATGCAGCCATTGACAAAACAATTCTAATGTCCCATGCCATAACTGAAACATATTTAGAACTCTTTCTGATATGAGCAGAAGAGTGGAGAGTTTCTATTGTATTTTTTAGTTATAAAATAAATTAATGGAATCATACATCTATTAGTAGTAGTAGAAGGAAATAAGTTCACCACAATATTATCAGTAATGTATGCGTGAATGTTGGGTTTTCCAGTCTTACCTGTTTTTAAATTTTTCTCTAAAAGCATAATTACTTTTTGCATTAGCCATAAACAAAAATATTTAATTACCACTAAAATTATTTCTGAGATAAAATTATCCTCAATTTTAATCTCTGTGAATAATAATAATGCTTTACTTAACACCTCTAGTATTTGATAACTTCATAAACATTTTCATATGTTTATTTTAGTTCATTTTCCTTTACAAAATAACAACTCTGTGAATATACAAGGCACTATTACACGCTGTATTATGCACAAGGGATCTGAGATGCAGAGAAGTCCATGACTTCCAGAAGAAAACTACAAGTGGATCTAGTTCTGCCAAGGTCACATTGAGTTTAAGACCCACTGTGGCACTTCATGACTCACAAGTGAATTAAAAACATTCTTTACATATTATATAAGTGAAATGAAATAACCTTATTTATTATGAATTTTTCAATTCATTACTACAAATAACTTCTGGTATGAACACACAGAAATGTTCTCAGTATTCATTCATTTTGTTTACTCATTAGTTTTGTGGATCTTCTTTGTAAGCATTTACCGGGTACTATACTCAGGGATAAAGATTCAAAGAACCTTTTTAATATTTCGCTTGTTTTAACCAAGTACAGAGTACAGAAGGGGGGAAATTAATTAGAGATAATGTTTAAACTGGGTTTAGAAGAGTTACTCAAGTAATTGTTGAACACATACATATATATATATATATACCAGTGGGTTTGTTTGCTTCTCTTCTAAGAGTAAGAGTAGAAATAAACATATATCTGTATGAGTTAGGGTATATGCCTTTCAGAGTGAACCAAAATTATGTGCTACCATTACCTAGTTTTATTTATTTATTAATTTATCTTGCAGTTCTTGACTGTGGCTGGGTTTGAACCTGCCACCTCTGGCATATGGGGCCGAAGCCCTACTCCTTTGAACCACAGGCGCCAACCCCTGTTACCTAGTTTTAAATTTTATGCTTATTTAACAATAAATAACTAGACATTATGAATAGAGTTTTACACAAACAAAATTTCTTTAGTTTTATTTACATGTTTACCAATTCCTTTCACATTATTACTCCATTTAAAGTCTCTCTCCATGGTCATATTCCTGCATGCCAAAACAGATCTTTAATAGTTTAGGCTGTATTGGGATGGGAAATGCTTGTGCTTTTTGTTTATTTGCCTAGATTTTATTTAAGCTTCATTTATGAAAAATTATTTTGGTAGAAATATAGTTTAGTGATTTCTTAGACTATTTTCTGGCTTCTATTTCTGCAGCTGAGTTATATTCAATATGTGGTGAGTACGTAACTTCTAGCTGCTTTAATGTTGTGTATGCAAAGACTTGTAAGGGTGTGTGTATGTGTGTCTTTTTCTATGATGACTAAACAGAGTACTTGTGCATTCATGTTTTCATTAGTTTTGAAAAATTCTAAGCCATTATATCTCTGAGCTTTCTATCAGGTTCATGCTAGAGTTTTTCAAGCTGTATTTCATAACTCTTTTCCTTTCTTTAATATCCGTCATATCCACGTCTTTCTAGTCTCTCAGTTACTTCTTCAATTCCTGTTTTGGTTCATAAGTTCTAACATCAATGCTATCTTTGTTTTCTCATGGTACTGGAATAAAATTTGATACACTAGATAACTTATTAAAAAAAATATTTATCACCATTCTTGGGGCTGGCAAGTTCTAAAGCAAGGTACCAGCACACTTGGTATCTAGGGATGGCCCATTTCTTAGTTTGCAGAAGATACCCTGCATTTTCAGGGTATCTTCACATGCTGAAAGAAAGTTCAAGACAGCTTTCTGGGACTTCTTTTATCCAATTCTAACAGTAATAGAGGTTATATGATTGATTTCACTCCAAAGGTCCCACCTCTTAATACCATCACACAAGTGATCAGGCTTCAACATAAGAAGCTGGGGCTTGGGAAGGACACAAGCATTCACTCTATAGCAAAAGGTTTTCATGTACCTATTACCTAGCAAAAGTTGTTGACTGGCCCACTGATCATTTACATCTCTTCAGATATGTTTATTTAATATATCAATGCTATTTTTGATGTCAGTATCAAATGTTAATTGTGCTTTTGAAACTTTAATACTTATCTAATTTTCAAAAATATTTTCTTTACATTTGTACTGAATTGGACAAAGAGTAGTAAAGTGTAAAAAAAAAATAAAATAAAAGTCACTTTAACAGAGTTGATATAGAATTCTCTTAGTTTCAACTTTCCTTTTTTAATAATAATATTACTTTTAGTTTTGTATAGGGAGGGCATCTTTCATTGCAGTTTTTTCCCATCTTTTTTAGAAATAGAAAGTAGCTCAAAGTGATCTTGCACCTACTGTTTTTCATATGCCTTTAACTCAAAATAATCCATCAAAACAGCATATTTTATGGGAGCATATTCTTTTATTAACTTCTTAAAAGGAAAAACAGGTCAACAAGTCTGATATGAGAGTTTAAAATCAATAATAAAAAGTCCATTTAGAGATCACCTAGAATTTATATAAATTATTTTGTACTCTTTGCTTAGTTTTGTAACTTAATTATTAGTACTTTATAAATTTCCCCAAAATAGCTGTGAATTTTTAATTTAAATTAGTACAGTTTTGAATGGACAATTTGGATTTCACCATAAAATGATTATGTTTAAAATAATATGATCATATGCAGAAAGTACATATGATCATATTATTGTATTAGACAAAAATCTAACATTGATTAATGGCAAAACCTCTCAGTGAAACAGGAATACAAGGAAACATTTTCAACTTGATAAATAATATCTATAGTAAACCTACAGCTAATATAATACTCAGTGAGAAGAAACTAGAGCCTTTCCAGATAAATTCAGGAATAAGGTAATGATGCCTCCTCTCACCACTTGTTCTTCAAAATCATACTGAAATCCCAATTAATGGAGTAAGCCAAGAAAGGAAATGCAAGGTAAACTTGGAAAGAAGACACAAGACAAGTGACATGTTTGTTTACATAGAAAATGTGTAAAAATCATCATAAAAACTCCTAGAATGAATAAGTAATTATAGCAAGGTTACAGGACACTGGTAATATACAAATGTCAAGTATTGTCTTACGTACCAATAATGAACAAGTAGAATTTTAGATTAAAAACACAATAACCTCTATATTAGCAACAAATATGGAATACATAGACAAATCTAACAAAATACATACAACATCTATTTAAACTGCAAAACTCTGTTGAACAAAGTCAAAGAATGAATGAAGTGCTATTCTGCATTCATTGATACACTCTTGTAAAGAGTATTGTCAAGATGACAGGTCTTTGCAACTTGTTCTACAGATTCAATGCAATCACAATCAAAATATAAATTTGTTTTTTGTAGATATTGAAAAAACTACTTGGAAATTTATTCTTTTCTAGATAGATGATCCATAATAAGTGAGTTCAATTTTATTCTCCTAAAAATATATTAACCATTTCAAAATTAAATCTAGTTCACTGGATATTATTTTTATCACTTGTATAGGTGATGTATGTATCTAATATTTTTTCTAAAATTGTCTCTAATTGCTATACTGAAGGACAAATGGTTACAACTGTCCATTAATTTATTCAGTTTTAATAAATATCTTTAAGCGACAATTCTAAATTTTTTCTTATTAGATGATGAGATTTGTAAGTAATTTTGAACCATTATTAATGCTCAAGTGTAAACTTCCCTGTTCTACCTCCCTTCTCCAAATTGGTTGGCACTGGTTGGGTAGTCAGAACCAAGGAGACCCATATGGACCATGCTGGAAACTTTGAACTTTAGCTTTTTTGGACATGTACATCTGACTCCTTCCTACTTCTAACATGTCTTTCACTACATCCCTTGGTTCTCTACAAAAAGAAATGAACCTGATATTCTATTTGAGACAAGGTATCCATTTTTTATTGTTTTCATCCACTAAGGAGGAATCAGAACAATTTTCAAAAAAGACAAAAAGAAAAATTGATAAACTCCCACTCAAGACACCAGAACTCTAGAAGTTGATAATGACTTCATGTCGTCTCATCATGAACATCTCTCTGAATCTGGCATAGATGCCTTTCCTTCACTGTCACCTTGAATTGGTAACAGTCTATGGGAAAGTGGAACATTTTGGGAGACTTGGAAGAGACTAAAGGAGAAGGTAGTCTATCCAGATACCATTTTTTTAAACCCCTGCTCCATATTTTTTAGATCAATTTAGTAAAAAATGCCTCAGACATCATATCATCCTTTATTCATTTAAATTAGAGATAATGAGAAAACAACACATATGTCCAGGTGCTATTTCACTTACTCATACAAAGTTCATTGCCATGGATATTTTTTTCTGTACTCTTTTTATCAAGAGCATTCATTTGACGAAGTTATAGTTCAATGCCCAAATATAGTTTCTTGTTCTAGTAAGATTTATTATTTCTATAGAATAAACAGCAAAAACTGGCTTTAACTTTAGATTGTAATAGATTCTTCTTAGGACAAATAAGTAATTAGGACAGCAGTAATTTCCAGAACAGAGAGGGAAAAGATATGCAAGGCCTTAGGCAGCCACTAAAGCAATTTTTTCAAGTATAAAGTCAGCTAAAAGATTATACAGCTGGCAGAGTTAGCAGAAAATTATCACTATATCACAAACACTAACATAATCACACATTAACATTTTAGTGACCTAAAAAAATTTCTTATAATTTTTCATAGTTATTCTAATATTCAGCAAAGTATATAATGTCAGTTTTAACATTCAAGTGTCTCCCCAACAGATAAAATAATACGTTTTCTTTACATAAAGGGGAAAATCTCACAATCATATGTATTCTATTTTTACTGAAATTACAACTTCCACAGTAATATTATTGATCCTACAGTGTTTTAGACTATAAACACAATACCAGCATCAAATGCCTTCTGGCATTTTTTATATCCCCAGTACCTCACTCTAGGTCTTACATTTAGTAATAAGATATTTCAACACAATTTCTTGTTGATGGACTCTTAATTCCTCCCAAATCACGTCAGTGTTGTTCTGTAACAATTTTCAGGTCAGCAGATTGCTCTCCACTCACAAAATATTTTGTAGTCTTCCTAAATTTTAAGTGCTTTTTTTTATAGCCTAAAAGAAAGAAGAGAGGAAATCCTCAGTGTAATCCACAAAGTAAATTAAATTGATATTCAATAGTTCACATTGGATCAGCATAATTAAATCAAAATTATAAATAAAGTTGTAATTCTGAATCAAGCAGACCCAGGCAAAGCTGGTGTATTGAAAGCCCAAGTATTCACTAGATTTGCGTGATACTTCACTGGTTAGATATGTGCTATATTTAAATACTTTATCTTTTATTCATCTTATTGTTAATTTTTACTTTGAATTAAAATAGTACAACATATGACATTTATCAAAATTTCATTTTTCCCCATTTGCTTCAGATCTCTCTGAACAAAATATAGCAAATAGCTAGCATGCCTCAGATTCCACTTTCTTCTTTTCTCTGGGGATCATCTGTATACAGACAGGCTCTGCAGTTTTAAAAAATATATTTCTCTTCCTTTAATTTTAAAATAAGTGCTTTTTTGCCAATAAGAGAAAACATAGAGAAACATGTCTATGTATTTGTATAGTAATTATTTTTGTAAGATATAATTCTAGATGAAATTTACATGATCAATGTTTATAAAATGTTTTGAACTGACATCATTACCAAATTGCTTTTCAGAGAAACTAAATGAAGTTATAGTTCTAATAAAAAAATTTCCATTTTTGTACTCTAAAAGTATTTTCTTGATTATATTTCTGAACATGTTAATGTGAAGAAATGGTTCTTATGTATAGCATGTTCTCACAAACATCATTGCCAACAGCACCTTATGTTAGGTAAATAAATGCAGTTTAAAAAAGGAAGAACCCAGAACTTATAAGCATCCAAACTTATAAATACATGCATACATTTAAATTATTTATAAATATATTCAAGGGTAATATTTGAAATATAGTTCTATTTTTCCTTCTCACCTAATTTTAAGCTGATGATGAAAATATGAGCCATTTAATTAATCCTCTTGAAACCTTTTATTTCAGACAGAAGCAGAACAGAAAAACTGATGAAATAGGCTGGGGTGCAGCTGTCAACTAGCTTTTAACCCATAACAACCCTTCACTGTGTCACTAACAAATCTGGTTTAAAATCTATTAAACTTTGTAAAGACATTATAAAAATGTATAAATAACAAAAACAGACTAGAAAACAAATCTGTGGTAATATGTTATTTGTAAGATGTGAATGAACCCTCAATTATTCTCTGCTGTCCACATCAATGTGTTTCTCCAAATTTTTATGTACAGTATATAGGTAGAATGTATTTGGGCCTCCTGCCATAATTTCCATAGAGTTTTGTTTTCTTTTCCTTCAGACTTTGTGAATCTTAAGAAAAGATATTTTTTGCTATTTGAAAAACTACATAGACTTTTTTTTTACCAAATGTTCCTTTCAGAATTCAAATTAAATTTCTACTTCTTAGTACAACTTTTCTATATTAAAAAATGGCATTCAAATTCTAAATTTCACAATGTCCAAAAGTTTTAGGAGCAAGTGCTAATCTGAGTTTTAAATAAATATAATACAATTTACACATCTACTGCTCATGAAATTTATTTAAATAAATTTTAAGATATAATATAGACATGGTATTTGAGAAAATGAACTTGAAGATGGTAAAACTCACAGTATTATTTTTGCTGTCCTTGAGAAAATGAATGTATAAATTGAGTTTTACATCTTAGACTTTGTAGTCTGATAAAAAGAAAATCTCTTATTATTTTATTAAGGGGATGACCTAGATGCATATATTTCAATAAAACTACTTTTGGAAGACCAGATAGCGTCTTTATTTTTAAATATACACATATATTTAATTGCCAGTTAAAACTGTATATATCCATAGTATGATGTTCTGATAGATGTGTACATTACTAAATGACTAAATCAAGCTAATTAACATATGTATTACCTTATGTACATATCATAGTTTTTGGTTAGAGCACTAATATCTAATCTTTTAACAAAGTTGAAGTATGTGTGTACATTATACAGATTTAACATCTCTGATCTGAAAATCTGAAATCTAAAATGGTACAAATTCTCACACTTTTTGTGCTGCCATGACACAATTGGAAAATTTTACACCTGTCTCTAGGAACAGTTGCTGTCAAAACACAGCCAAAACTTTGTTTCATGTACAAAATAATTAAAAATATTAATGATATAAAATTATCTAATGTATGTAAAGTGTGTATGAAACATAAATGAATTTCATGTTTAGACTTGGGTTCCATCCCAAGATCTCTCATTATGTATATACAAATATACCAAAATTTAAAAAAATCCAAAATCTAAAACACTTTTGGACTCAAGTATTTCCAATAAGGGATAATCAAACTGTATCATTAATAGGTATATTTACATGGCGCAATAGAGCTCTTGAACTTATTTCCCGTCACTGAAATTTTGTATCCTATGACCAACATCTGTCCAGCTCCTCCAGCCCCAGCCCCTGCTAACCAGCATTCTACTCTCTGCTTCTTTAAGATGGACTTTTTTTGAGATTTCACAGATAAGTGAGATCATGGGATATTTGTCTTCTGTGTCTTTCTTTTGGAATCCAGCTTCTGGAAAAGTCATAACGGGGTCTTTGGGTGAGTATTTTCAAGAGTAACTAATTCTTCAGTTTTTGTCTTCGTGCTCCGATCTCAGGACGTTAATCATACTCTAGGCTCTTGGATTTAGATAAATATATAGAGAGATAGAGATAAAGATCCCCAAGGTAGGGGTGTGTGTGTGTGTGTGTGTGTGTGTGTGTTTATCTATCTACCTACCTTAGCAAGTAGGTTGCATCTTTCCCGGTTTCCCTGAAACCACTCTAATTCAAAAATTCAAAGCCAGGGAAGAGAAGGAGATTTGCCCACCATACTTTGTTTCCTCACGGCTCCCTTCTCTCAAGATGAGCATAGCCTTTTAGAGTCTATCACATTCTGATCTCTACCTCTCCCATTTTGCCTGTAGATGCTGCGTTCTTGACATTTGTACTAAAACAAATTCTGGCTCATTTTATTTGTTGTAAACTTGCCAGACTCTCTCTTGCCTCACACCATGGGCTATTCTTGCTCTCTATATGAAGAATATTCTCCCTTCCCAACCTAATTTTTTTTTTTTTTTTTTTGGATAATTCCTACTTTCTTCTGTCATTAGCTTTATAGTTTTATTTGCTGGGAGGTTTTCTATTAATTTCTAGAAAAAGTACCTTTTACTTCTTCTATTAAACTTTTTTAATTATGTTTGTTTCCCACACTGGAAAGTAAACTCTATGAAGGCAAGTTTAAAAGTATTTTGCTCTCTGATACTCTGAGACTGATACAAAACTATGCAAAAAATTTTTTTTTCATGAAGGCTAAATCAAAATAACAACTGAATCACATGATTATTTGAAATAGAAACACCAGATCCATGAAAAGCTACTTTAAATATATTGTAGAATATTATAGTATAAACCTGGATGACATAGAAATTATGATAATTCTAAGAACTAAGAAGTTAACCTAGTACTAGTTATTCAAGGGAGCTAGGTAACTAGTTTCACAGATAAAATGAGCAAGAAGCTTCTTAGCATACTTAAGAAAACAAACAATTTCCAAAAATTTAAATTCACATTAGCTGCATAGTTGGTCTTAATAGAAAACCAGCCTGTTAATGTTATGGTTTGATTAATACCAAGAAAACATTCTCTCACCTTTACACTTATTTCCTGAAATAGTAGTAGCACATTGTTCCATGCTCAAATTATATTCTATGGCTGAACAGGTAGTGATCCATTATATCTAATGATTTAAATGCCTTGTACACTCCATATATTCTACTGTATAAGGAATTTTGTTTTATACTTTATCTACTATTAGTATGTACTATTGCTTCTCTTGTAAGTTTTGGATAGTCAGCCTTTTTTTCTTTTTTTTAACCTTTGTATCTGGAATAATGGTCAGTAGTGACTTTCAAAAGGGGGATAAGTGATGGTACCTTTCCTCCTGATATTCTGTTCTATGGCTATAAATATCTGGCATTAAAATTTCTACAGCAGCCATTTCCTTGGGTTAGCGACTAGTTTTATGATGTAAAAATGTTATAACATAGAAGGATTTGCTCTCTAGTATGTTTGGGATTTACAAATTTGTATTCATTCCTGACCTTCACTTTTTTTGTTTGCTTTTATATTGTTTTTATTATTAAATCATGCTGTGTACAATAGTGCAATCAAGGGGCACAAGGTGCCGGTTTCGTATACAATCTGAACTATTTTCATCAAACTGTTTAACATAGCCTTCACGGCATTTTCTTAGTTATTGTATGAAGACATTTGTATTCTGCATTTAGTAAGGTTCGCTTGTACCCTTCTAAGATGCACCATACGTATGACCCCCCCAATTATTCTCCCTCCACCCCAACCTCACCCCTTCTCTCCCCTCCCTTGCCCCTTTCCCCATATTCTTGTGCTATAATTGGATTATAGCCTTCATATGAAAGCCATAAATTAGCTGCATAGTAGGGCTGAGTACATTGGATACTTTTTCTTCCATTCTTGAGATACTTTGAGAAGAAGAATATGCTCCAGCTCCATCCATGTAAACATGAAAGAGGTAAAGTCTCCATCTTTCTTTAAGGCTGCATAGTATTCCATGGTATACATAGTATTCCATGGTATACATAGTATTCCATGGTATACACAATTTATTAATCCATTCGTGGGTCTATGGGCACTTGGGCTTCTTCCATGACTTACCAAGTATGAATTGGGCTGCAATGAACATTCTGGTACAAATGTCTTTGTTATAATGTGATTTTTGGTCTTCTGGGAATATACCTAGTAAAGGAATTATAGGATTGAATGGCAGGTCAATTTTTAGATCTCTAAGTATTCTCCAAACATCCTTCCAAAAGGAATGTATTAATGTGCATTTCCACCAGCAGTGTAGAAGTGTTCCCTTTTCTCCACATCCACGCCAACATCTCTGGTTTTGGGACTTTGTTATGTGGGATAATCTTACTGGAGTTAGGTGATATCTCAAAGTAGTTTTGATTTGCATTTCTCTGATGATTAAAGATGGTGAGCATTTTTTCATATGTCTGTAGGCCATGCGCCTGTCTTCTTTAGAGAAGTTTCTCTTCAAGTCCCTTGCCCATCCTGAGATGGGATCACTTGTTCTTTTATTGCTAATATGTTTGTGTTCTGTGTGGATTCTGGTTATTAAACCTTTGTCGGAGGCATAACCTGAAAATATTTTCTCCTATTCTGAGGGCTGTCTGCTTGCTATACTTACTATGTTCTTGGCTGTACAGAAGCTTTTAGTTTGATCAGGTCCCAGTAGTGTATCTTTGATACTGCTTCAATTGCCTGGGGAGTCCTCCTCATAAAATATTCACCCAAGTCGATTCCTTCAAGAGTTTTCCCTGCACTTTCTTCTAAAATTTTTATAGTTTCATGTCTTAAGTCTATTCCTTTCACAGTAATGCCAAAGAAGATGAAATATTTGGTAGTTTACCTAACAAAGGATGTAAAAATCTCTATAAAGAGAACTATGAAACTTTAAGAAAAGAACTATGAAGCTAGTCTATAGCTTTCATATGAAGGCTAAAACCCAGTTATAGCACAAGAAATGGGGAAAGGGGCAAGGGAGGGGAGGGAGGGGGGAGGATGGGTGGAGAGAGGGTGATTAGTGGGATCACACTTACTGTGCATCTTACAAGGGTACAAGTGAAAATTACTAAATGTAGAATATAAATGTCTTCACATAGTGATTAAAAGGCCATGAAGGCTATGTTAAATAGTTCAATGAAAATATTTCAGATTGTATATAAAGTCAGCACATTGTGCCCCATGATTACACCAATGTACACAATCATGATTTAATAAAAATTAAAAAAAAAAAGAAAAGAAATAGCTGAAAATGTTAACAAATGGAAAAACATGCCATGCTCATGGCTGGGAAGAATCAACATTGTTAAAATGTCCATACTTCCCAAAGCCATATATAATTTTAATGCAATTCCTATTAAAGCTCCATTGTCATATTTTAAAGATCTCAAAAAAATAATACTTTGTTTTATATGGAATCATAAAAAACCTCGAATAGCCAAGACATTACTCAGAAGTAAAAACAAAGCAGGAGGAATCATGCTACCAGACCTGAGACTGTACTATAAATCGATAGTGATCAAAACAGCATGGTACTGGCACAAAAACAGAGAGGTAGATGTTTGATACAGAATAGAGAAGCAAGAGGTGAATCCAGCTACTTACTGTTACTTGATCTTTGACAAGCCAATTAAAAACATTCAGTGGGGAAAAGACTCCCTATTTAACAAATGGTG